>JANHFT010001298.1:60510-76782 GCA_032467955.1 Pseudoxenodon macrops
ATTCTATTCTATTCTATTCTATTCTATTCTATTCTATTCTATTCTATTCTATTCTATTCTATTCTATTCTATTCTCCATGAAGTCATGTTACCCTCATGTTGTTTTTCTCAGAAAGCTGAAATTGCATTTTGGCAACCCAAACTGTTAGAATCATTCTACTTTTTGAAGTATTGCCACAGTAGAGGAAGAAAACAAACAAACCATAGATTTGTGAGTTCAGTGTGGTTTGCAGTTGACTATTCACTGAAGTGGTTCTTTGATTGCTCTGCCATGTGGACAGATGGATTTTGAAGGTGCAATCCATCTTCTGGTGGACCATCTATCTAACTATTAGGCACACTGAACTTCTCGTGCATCGGTGGGCTATTTTTCAGACACAAGAATAAGCCCTGAAAGTAGTCACATTTAAACTACCAGTGCTACTCGTGGGGGAAGCTTTAGAGCAAGTAGATTCTGACTGGTAGCCACATTGTATTCTGGAAGTTTTCTGGAGAGAAAGAAGATCAGGGACGAGATTGTTTCAGTGCAATCCAATGACCTCCAAACATAAATGCTCAGTATGTATTTCTCCTATGATTCTTCCTTCACCGTTTCCTCAAACTGTGCTTGGAGGATAACCTTTAATTGCTTATTGCTTACTGCTAAAACTCAATGAAATTCAATTATCACAAAAACAGTCAGTAGCTTCAATTTTTGTGTGGCTTGTTACTTTTTATGGTTGGAACATCTCCCGATTGCTGTCACAGCTATTACACTGCCTAAATCAATTGCCATAGAAAGCCTGCTAAATTGAGAAATGTTGTTGTGAATGCACAAGAGGTCTTACCCCTCAACAAAATGAGTTACAAATGGGAGAAAATATCAGGTGGGGGGAATTTCTCATCTGCTGCAAACTGTTTTATTCCTTCACCTGATTTCCTCTGAGGATTCAGGCAGGGACAAATAAGACTTCAGCTAGTTGTATTGTTGCAGAACTGCATATCTGCTATTCATGCCGTTATGCAGATAAAAATACTTTCAGTATCATATTGCTGAATTCTTGCCAGCTCTCATTTCAAATACCAAAGAAGGGGTGTAAAATAAAATGTCTATTAAAAGCCTTCTACTCTTTGCAAATTATCACTTCCTCAATAACAATGTCAAATTCCAATTGTCATAATATAAGTTTTTTTTTACTATTTCAATGTCCATAAATACTAAGATGCCCTTGAAGTAGAAGAAGTATAAAGGGTATGATTAGATGACAAGTTTCTCCATTAACTATGATTTCTTTTTCTTTTTTTTAAAAGGAAGTAGGAACATTCAGCTTCTCTTCCATTTAAGCTTACTAGAATTGTGTGCTATTCTGGTGATGCAAGAACCAACAGCCAACCAGAATGGTCTTGAACCATGCCCCCCCAGCCAATAGTTGAAGACATATGCATCAATCAATCAGTCCTCAGTGATGGGTCAGAAACAAATTAAAATTAAGCTTAACTTAGCTAGAAAAGAAAAGGTTGTTTTATACACTATCACAAGATTTGACCTGATACAATGATCACCCCAACTATTATGTCCCGCAACAGACTCAATAGCAGATGAAAAGTAAAAATGTGTGCATTTTGATAACAAATGTAATTTTTTTAAATTTTTATTTATTTTGTCAAGTGTGTATAAGATTACAAAGAATAAACATGATTGTGAATATATAAGACGTACAAGCATGGCTATGAGTACATGATATTTTACGAATACATGGGGACATTAGGACAGGGACAGTAGGCACACTGGTGCGCTTATGCACACCCCTTACAGACCTCTTAGGAATGGGATGAGACCAACGGTAGACAGTCTAAGGTTAACATTTGTTAAAGATCTGGTAAAGCTACACGAGGAATGACTACATAAGTTCTAATTCACATGATTTTAGGTGCCGATTTCCCAGCAAAGTCTAAAGATTCAGAGATAACTCAAGCTAGCGGTGTTCCAATATCTAAGGGGCTGCCACAAAGAAGGGGGAGTCAATCTATTCTCCAAAGCACCTGAAGACAGGACAAGAAGCAATGGATAGAAGCTAATCAAGGAGAGAAGCAACCTAGAACCAAGGAGACATTTCCCAATAGTTACAACAATTAATCAGGGTTTCCTGCCTGAGCAGGGGGTTGGACTAGAAGACCTCCAAGGTCCCTTCCAACTCTGTTATTCTGTTATTGTTCCTGTGAACATTTGTATGTCAACATTTGTATTTATATTCTGAGGGAATTTCCTATTTTTCCATGATCTCTAGAGCAGGGGTGTCAAACTCGCAGCCTGCAGGCTGGATGCATCACATGATGGCCACGCCCACACTGGGTTTAGCGAAGGGCAAAAAGTCACAATACGTCACGTGAAGATGCCGTGACAACGCGAGTTTGACATCCCTGCTCTAGAATGTCAAACTCAGAACAGCATTTGTAAAACTTCTCAGTAATTATGAAGGGTGTCAGTTTACTTTGAGAGGGAAATGGCCAAATAAATATTATTGGTCTATCATCTCAAAGGACTTTAAAGAACAGAGCTTTAGTGAAAATTTCCTCTGTGGCGCTATGGGATTTAACCACAGACTATTTATAGATATCAATATTTCTCTGAGTATATTCTCTGCAAATAACCTGGATAAGGTTTACAGAACCTTTCAAAGTTTATACATATTGAAATCCTGAAAAATCCTTGCGCCTGAATAATATTTAAAGCACAGCTTTAAAAATTAGAAATCTTTCCACGATGTTAAGTTAGTGTAGAAAATGAGGCAAGGTAGCATTATCTCCACCATGAAAAGAAATTAGACAGGTATACGGAATAAAAGTTGTCTGGGCAGCAACAATCACAATTCTTTGTTATATTTTAAAACATCTTGATATCATCTGGGAACCAGTGCGCTGGCTGGAGAATTCTGGATGTTGAAGTCCACACATCTTAAAATTGCCAAGTTTGAGAAACACTGCTGTGACCTCTGATCTGTATGGTTGTTTCCATCCATAACTACCTTATTTTCCCCCCACATTTGTCATTTCTTTTAGAAGGAACAATGATATCCATAATTGCCTATTTTCTTCTTTGAAAAGTAATTAACTGTAAGAGGTGCTTAGAGTCCTCCATCTGCTTTTCTTTGTAAAAGCTTTCCTGGTTCTGTGTTTGCCGGATTCTTCCTTGTTATTGGCTCCTCCTTCGCATATTAGATGGAATATATTTGAAGTCCCAGTGGCTGTAACTTCAGAACTTACCAACAGAATGAATATAAAGAAAGCAAAGCAGAAGCCTTATGCGTTTCTATTTATCTACAAACATTTCCCAACCTTTTAATGGAAAATAAAGCCTTGGCAACATGAGGGCGGTGCAAATTAATTTGGGAAATAATACATAAGTGGAAAGTGATTACTTTAAAAACATTTAAACCACTTTGGTTAGGTTGACCCTTGTAAGCTCTAGGACAGGGGTCAGCAACCTGCAGCTCTGGAGCCACATGTGGCTCTTTCATCCCTCTGCTGCGGTTCCCTGTCGCCTGTCAGCTCCACAATTGATAGGGCTTTCGGTTAAGAAAGGTAGAGGAAAAGGATGCCATGCAGATGAAGACTCTATGGTGGGGGAACCAGACTTCCGGTCGGCAGAGGAAGGACGCCGCGCTAGGAGGAGACTCTATGGTGGGGGGAACTAGATTTCTGGCCAGCAGAGGAAGAAGAATGTCACGCTATGGTGGGGGAAGAGGACTTCCGGTCGGCTCCAGAATTGAACAGGGGGCTTCCGGTTAGGACCTTTATGGCTCTTTGAGTGTTTAAGGTTGCCGACCCCTGCTCTAGGCTCATCTATGTGGTGAATGGCTTTGATTTGTTCTCCTATAACATTTCATTCTTCCCTCCTAATCATCTTCTTTGAAGAATTCCAGTTTTGATGCTTTCCCAGCCTCTCTAGATGACATTGTGTAAGCTTAAAGGTCATAACTATGTTTTTTTACACAGAGAAGAGTACAATACAGGTAGTCTTCAACTTACAAAAGTTCATTTAGTGACTGTTCAAAGTTACAGCAACACTGAAGAAAGGGACATGATCATTTTCTCACTTACGACCATTGCAATATCCCCATGGTCACATGATCAAATTTCAGATGCTTGGTAAATGGTTCAAATTTATGACTGTTGCAGCAAAGGTGGATTTTAAATTATTTTGCTGCCAGTTCGCTCAGGGTTGCGCCTCACGCATATGTACGAAGTGCGTGTGCATGCTCGCACAGCAGTCAAAAAATAGTTCTGTGCATGTGCAGAAGCAAAATTCAAAATGGCGGTGCCCACAGAGACACTGAAGGAACTGGCTCTGTGATGTCATTGCCAAGTTTCTAATGGTTCTATAGAACCGGATAGAACCGGTAGGAACCCACCTCTGCGTTGCAGTGTCCCAGAATCATGTGATCCTCTTTTTAGACCTTTTGCAAAGGTTTAAAAGCAAAGTCAATGGGGATGCCAGATTCATTTAACAACAGTGTTACGAACTTAATAACTACAGTAATTCACTTAACAACTGTGGCAAGGAAGATTGTAAAATGGAGCAAAACTCATTTAACAACTGCCTCATTTAGCAACAGAATTTTGGCTCAATTATTGTCATAAGTCAAGGTCTACGCGTATTCCTTGGACAATAATTGTTTGTGTGCAGTACACAGAGAGAAGGGCTTTGAGAGGTTTAGTATGCTAACAATGATATAGCGTCAAGATAGAAGCTAGCAAGCCAACAGTTCGGCTTGGCTTTAACTCAGGCGATGGTTTAGCATCCATTATTGCAGAGAATATTTGAAAGAATTTTTATTTATCAAATTTAGACAGCCACTCCACTCCATAAAGACTCTGAGTGTTGTATAACATTTAGGACAGCAGCAATTAAAAATAAAAAAGAAAGAACAATGAAATAGGATCAAGGTTCTTTAGTAGCCCCACCTATTAATGCCGTCAAGAACCAGGCATTGGTCAGTTTTAGTGAAGTCACAGAGTCAAGCAGCCACTATAGTCCTGGTTGGGTCAGGATCCAGATGGGGCAGCCAGCAAAGCCAACATCATATCTAAACAATTCTTGGCTAGGATGTGTTGGGCTACAAGTTTCACTTCATTGTGCTACTGTATTATTCCATGCCAGCCTCCATGATGATTCCTTATCTTCTGGACATCTCCCACCATTTCTGCTACCTCTACCACCACTCATTTGGACTGCATCTCTTTCACAAGCAGTTGAGGATATGGCCGGATCTTTGGAATGCCACTGGTTCTCCTCCTCTGCTCCTCGTACCTCAAACAATTGCATACTTCCCTGTTCTTCGCCTCTACTGTACTCTTTCGGATGCTACCTTGGCGGAGGAGAAACTTAACAGAAATAGAGAGCTCTTTGTCCTTCTATGTGCAAAAGGCATAACTTAACTGAATAATATACTGAATAATCAAAAAAAGAAGATGATTCATAATGTTTTGATCATCTGGTTCAGGGCAGGCAGAAAATAAGTGAGGATCTGGAATGGTGATTTAGTGTAGATCAGCAAAAATGTCTGATACAATGTTTTAATAATAGCAAAAAAAAAACAGAAATTCCTTTTTCTGTCCTCAGCTAAGCTCTTAAAATTTGGATAGCTTGGGGCAAATGACAAGTGAGAGAATTTGTGTAGCACCGACACTAAATACCTGGGCTTACCTTATTCTTAGAAGCGTTGTTGTTCTTAATTCTGTGTCTAAATGCATCAGCCAGTATTTTGTTCCAAAGTTGTTCAGTTTAGAATTCAATGAACTCATCCATATAGCCCCAAAGGCTGTGCTCACCTCTTGCCCTAAAAATGTAAAGATATCTCCCCTATATAGGCATACTTACTAAGCAAAGAGGCTTATGCAATGGCTGCCCCTTAGGTATCTGTTGAGGAAGCAAGAAGGGCAACAGTTTTCTTCTCTTCTGCCTCTTGGGCCTCCCAGCCCAACTGATAACCTTTCCTAGTCTTCTCCCCTTCAAGAGTCTTTCCTTTGCATTTCCTAGATAGCCTTGACACCACCATCAAGGCTGCAGCTGCTAGACAACCATAGAGGTTTCCATACCTGGACAGAGAAGGGAGATATGTATATAGATGTAGTTGTAGATTAGAGGTGGATTCTGAATCTTCTTACTGCTGGTTTGCTCAGGGTCAGACCTCAAGCACACACATGCGTGTGTGGAAGTCAAAAACTAGCTTATGCGCATAAGCAAAATCCAAGATGGCGGTGCCCATGGAGACACCAACAGAACTGGCTCTGTGATGTCATTGTGGAGTTACTACCGATTCTATAGAACCAGATAGAACCAGTAGGAACCCATCTCTGTTGTAGTTCGTAGATAGCAGTAATTCTCCTCCTCCCTTTCCTGCTTGTGCTGTGACATTAGCAGCATAATGCTACTGAACAGAGGCAACAGACTGCATGGAGGTTCCTGGTATAAACCTTGTCATGCTACAACAAGAAAAACCTTGGTTGGTGGTATGGATTTGATATCTGTGGTGGCCAAAGCAGAACTAGCCATAGAGGCATAGAAGCGTGAGGCTGGGTGGGATGGGCTGGTCATACAGTGAGTCAACTGGAGTCCTACTGTTCTCCTTCAGGCCCCTCAACCATCCAACACAGAGGGCTCAGCATTCAACACGGAGGGTTCACACAGAGTGTTTCTTCCATTTTCTAATTGAAAACATTTTCTTATCAGATTGCCTGTCAAGTGTAGGAAATCGGGAGTCTAGGCAGTTCAAATGAATATAACTTTATTTGTATGCTAAAACTCTCTACAAGAATCTGCACTACTAATGGTCAAAGCAAATTGTCAGTACATGGAATTGTCTACTGGAATTGTCAAATTGTCAGAGTCAATGAAATTCAAGATGGCTGGACTTAGATCTCTTACGGGCACGAAGGGACTAAAAAATGATAAAGTGTTTGACATCTCCCTCAGGCTCAGCCTGGTCTTTTCCTATATTGCCTTGATCCATCTGCAGCTTGCCTCAAAAGCAGCAGACACAGTGGTGAAATCCAATTTTTTTTACTACCAGTTCTGTGGCCGTGGCTTGGTGGGTGTGGAGTGGTTTGGTGGGTGTGGCAGGAGAAGGATACTGCAAAATCTCCATTCCTACCCCATTCCAGGGAAAGGATAGTGCAAAATCCCCATTCCCTCCCACTCCTGGGGGAAGGATATTGCAACATCTCCATTCCCACTCCACTCTGGGGCCAGCTAGAGGTGGTATTTGCCGGTTCTCCGAACTACTCAAAATTTACCCTATCAGTTCTCCAGAACCTGCTGGATTTCACCCCTGAGCAGACTCCTTCAAGATGGTGGCCCTGAAGTGAAGATACATTCTCAACAAATGGAAAGCAGGCCGTTCCAGAGTTGGGGCAAGAGAGCTGTGTGGATGAGCTTTATGAAAAACAAAACAGTCTTTTTAAGCAGATAGCTTACTCCTCTTATCCGATTCAGCCATAAGGGACCCAAAACATAAAACTTTACAAGACCACTGTTCGAGCACATCTGTATTATTAGTGGTGGCAATAAATGACCTTTAAAATGGCTTGGATTTATCTTACATTCTATTGACATATACAAACTTTCCTCTATTCTTCTCCAAGGGCCAATTCATAAGCAACAAAAAGTAGGCCCAATATACCTGTGGCTCATCTTGAAGCTTTATCTAACTCTTCTTAATAAACTTCAGTGTGGTACTTAGTAGCTGTTCACAGTAACGAAAATGTCAAGTCAGAAGGTCAACTCCACTGCGGTGGAATTCTGATCATCACATTCCCTGCTAGGAAATTACTGAAAAATACAGGTTTTTCAGGATTGTATCTTGAGAAAATCGCTGCCAAAAAATTGCACCCTTCTTATAAACTCTTTCTTTGGGAGAAGCTAAGAAAAATGGCTATATGAAGATTCAATTGCTTAAGTAATAGTCTTTGCTACTCACGCAGTGTACCTGTAAATAAATTGAGCAATTATTTTGGATAGTTGTGATAGTTGTTTTGTCTCCTGGAGTAATTAGTAGGAAGGAATTTATGTGTCAGTATAAGGATTCTAAAAAGAGAAAAAAACCTTGAACAGAATGAGAACTGATTTGGAATAGCTTTTTACACATTATTATTACGGTTCCAACACAAGTTTATTAAACGAATGTATGAGGTCACAAATTGGCGACTGAACAACAACAGGAACAAAAATGTCCCATTATCTTTGTAAACGACTTAATGGTTAAAAATATCAAGGTCACAATTTCCTTGTTTTTTAGGGCCAGCATTTAGGATTGTACATATATGTACCTGCTCCATTAGCATAATTCCCTGGTCCTTGGAATTGGGACAGCAAGAAGCCCTGGAAGAGATTTCTGGGAAATGTAGTCCCCAGCAGGCAGAGTTAAAAGTGAGAGTCTCGGGGAGTACAATGCCAGATTTGAGCAGCTGAGAAGAAAAGGACTGAGACAGTGTATGTGAAAAGAAGCAGCTATGAAGAAAGGAGACTGGACTCCTTCAAAAAGAGAGAAGGAGAGATTGCTACCCCAAGGAAGAGGGATGGCAATATCTCGGCTTAGAGACTCCATAGGCTTCTGACTGGGCCTGCAGAGGATACGTTTATGAGGCAACAAGATTGTTGAGGATCCATTTAGCCAAAAAATGACAATCTTTGGAATGTTTTTAGACATATTGCTTACCATAAGATTTAATGTTTTAAATTATTGTGTTGTTTAATTTGAATTTTATCTTAATGGCCATTATTTTTAATTAAAGCCTGTAACTCCTGCCAAGGTGTGTTGGGTGTGCCTGGACCAGGTTACCTGGGAAAAAGGTATTGCAGGGTCTGATTGCCAGCAGCCCATTCAAGAGAAATTGCTACACATAAAAAAACAGGAAAGATTTTCTACCACTTTCTTTGAGCAAGTAAGCAGTATTGTAGTAGTAACGTTCAGTAGTGCGGAGTTAAATTTTGAAGGGGGAAAATTTAATGGCAGCCAATAACCATGTCCTTGAAGTGAGTAAACCTTCCATCCGAAAACAGAATACAGATAGTTCTCGATTTACGACTGCAATTGAGTCCAAAATTTCTGTGGCTAAGCCAGACAGCTGTTAAGTGAATTTTGCCCCATTTTACGACCTTTCTTGCCCCAATTGTTTAGTGAATCACTGCAGTTGTTAAGTTAGGTTGTTAAATGAATCTGGCTTCCCCATCTGACTTTGTTTGTCTAAAGGTCGCAAAAGGCGATCATATGGCCCCAGGGCACTATAACTGTCACAAATATGAGTCAGTTACCAAGCCTCTGAATTTTGATCACTTGTCCATGAGGATGCTGCAACGGTCGCAAGTGTGAAAAATGGTCATACATTACTTTTTTTCAGTGCATTTGTAACTTCAAACGGTCACTAAATGAATAGTGATAAATCGAGGACTATCTGTAATCCAAAACTAAGAAGAAAATTCCCACTAACAAAATCTCACTATATGATTTAAGGGACATAACATTTCTAATTACTTGGAAGACATGACATTGAACTCAGAAGAGCTTTTCCTTGGCTGTCTAAACTTAATCTATAAAACACACTGAGCTTCAACAAAAGCTAATCAGTTCTCTGAAGTACAACCTTAATTTTCAATTAGTTAGGCAAATAATCTCACCAAGATTCTTTGAAATGCTATTTCAATTGTTCCCTCACAGAAAAATCTAAGAGAACTGCTTCTGGCTGAGGTGGAATAAATCATATAAAATTAAAAACATAACCATTTTTTAAATGATAGCGCTAATCATTTCCTCTATGCGAATCTGTCAGGCAATAACATCACTTGGTAATCTCATTATTACTTTCTTCATTGGTCAGACCAAGCAGGATGTTTCAATTATCATAATGTCTCAATAAATGATGTTTGGCAGGAAGGAAGGAAGATCTAGAATAAGATCTTGTATTAGAAGGGATTTAAATTAGATATGTCAGAATCAAAGTAATGCTCTTTCTTCCATTTTCCATCTTAGAAGGATGCATAATTGTAACCTGCCATAAAAGAATTATGGTGATAATGATTCTGACAGAAAGCTCATGTTTGCTTGTGTCTGGCTGTGGTGTTCTTATGAGACTTATCTATTGTCTGGCGTTCTGAAAATGAGATGCTGACTGAGAAAAGTGGATCCAACCGTTTTTTTCTAAGTGTATCAGTAACCGAAGAGTTGGAGATTCATCTGCAGCATTATTTGTACCTTTAGGGAACTTGGATGGGAGTGTGAATGTGGATGGGGGGGTGTAATATCATTGAATCCTATTTTACAGATAGTCCTTAACTTATGACCACAATTGAGCCCAACATTTCTGTTGCTAAGTGAGATAGTTGTTAAGTGAATTTTGCCTCTTTATAGACCATTCTTGCCACAGTTATTAAATGAATCCCTGCAGTTGTTAAGTTAGTAGCAAGGTTGTTAAGTGGATCTGGCTCAGAGGTGGGTTCTAAATCTTCTTACTGCTGGTTTGCTCAGGGGGGCATTGCGGCCACGTGCGCGCTTTGTGCTTTGCGCGGACGCATTGTGTGTTGCACGCACATGCACAGTGCTTTTAAAAAGCTGTGCGTGCAGAATCCAAGATGGCAGCGCCTATGGCACCGCCGAAAGAACCAGCTTTGGGGCGTGATAGTCCCGGGTTGCTAACTGTTCTACCGAACCATGCTGGTAACTTACTAACGGTTCGGTAGAACACTTAAATAGGAAAAACATCCTTACTGGACTTTTGAGAAATTTGCGAAGGAATCTTGAAAAAGTCATGCTATCTGTTTGAAACAGGCTGTGAAATATCAATGGCATCACTATCATGTTGTGGAAATTGTAAATATTAAATATTTTTTTAGTGCTGCTACAGGGAAAAATATAAACAACACAGAAGTTACTGCTCTTCGATGTGTATACTTGCAGTTGTTGATATGCAGTTATTACATTAGTAATTGTTTAAGTAATTTCCAAATAAACTTTGCAAAACAGAGATACAACCCAAGATAAAATACTCAAATGTATCTTTTAAAAACATATTGACGCTTTGGATGTGGGTCTCTATAAATTCCTTAATTATTATTGTTTATTGAATATGTTGGCCACCCATTTGGCTGCAAGGTGACTCTTAATGCTCACGTTTGGAACTTCACTATCTTAAAGCTTTCTTTAAGAGGTATAGAAGATACTACTTCATATATATATATATATATAGTATTACAGGCTGAAGAAATTAGTATTTTTACAATGTTTGGAGGGAAGAACCGTTCATGCTTACTGCTCCCATTGATTATTATGGATTGCAGTGTAGGTCTGTGATGCCTGCTGATTGGCCTCCCACCACATCCACTATCCTGGAACCCTGGAAAATATTCAGTATCAATACTTAAAGTATCCTCTTGCTAAGGCCAGGTACACCATAAAACCTTAATTCTGGTTTTGGGAACATGGTGGTACAGTATTCCTTCCTGTCTATCTTCTTTATTGGTCAGGTACTTCCAAAATCTACTTGTTCAGTCCCTGTGCTACTTTTGACTGTTCTCTCTACTCTGACAAGATATTAGAAGTTGAGTCCTTTTCAGGACCTAGTCCCACAGCTTTGGACTTGGCTCCCTCTTACCCTTTGGGTGACAGATGAGTTTTAATCTTTAAATCTGGGCTTAAAACCTTCTTCCTTCACTCTGAGGAATAAAGATTGTTTTCAGATTAAGCTCATGCAGTTTTTGGATTGTCCCATTGGTATCTTGATTTTTACGTTGCACATTGTAGAATTTAAAGATGATGATGATGATGATAATGTATTGTCCTTGAAAACTGGCAAAGAAGTCAGCAGAGAAATAACACTTGTGATCTCTCACCCAGTTGATTTGAAAACGACTGGTTCCATGATTAGTTACTGTTACATTTAGATGTTCTCTAGAGAGTTGCTAGACTTTACCTGGATTTAATTGCATATTTGTACATGGATCATTATTATAACAAAGTTGGTTAATTAAACTGATTTTATGTATATAATTAAATCAACTTTCTGAGATCATTGCAATTGTCAATTAATACCGAGGCTGTAATCTTGCAGCAGGGAGCCATTCACACATTCATCTCCATAGAGATTTGGCATCTCCAATAGCCCAGATAAAACCACTGAACAAGCCATCGAAGGAAACATGAGATTAGCTGCTGAATCCTGCAGCCTCCATTTCACTATATTCAGCGCTCCACTGTGCAGCAGGTATCTTGGGAGGAAGCTAGAGGAGAACAATGAACAGAGTCTCTCCCCCCCCCCCACTATTTTGATTACATACATATCTACATAGCAAATGCTAGCAGCCTAAGTTGTATACAAGTTGTAGATGATTCTCTCGAGAAAACAAAGTATTTGGCCCGCCATTCATCTGAACAACTCGATTCAAATAATGAACTGTCAAAGTAATTGGCACATTATTCTTTCCTCGGTTTCTTTTTTTTTCCAGTGTGCTGAATAAATACCATCAAGTAACTGATGGGCCCCCTAAGGTATGGCAACCTAGATTTAATCAAGACGCAGTGGGGAAATGTTGAACAGAGGAGGGGAAGAGAGAGAAAAGCTATATGTAATCAGGGCTGAGTTTTGCATGGCAAGAGAGAGAAAATGGTTCTGGTCTCCAGTAAGTAGAACAGATGGATGGCGGTGTCAAGTGGAAGGTTTAATATATGCGACGCCTGAATAGCAAAGTTCGCAGCGAAGTGTGCTAATTCTTAATTTATGCATCCGCGAGTTTTCAGCAACAGCATCAGATTTTAATGATGATCAGAAATCCTGTTGAAACTTTGGGAACAATTTTGTTCACTCTAAATAATAATAACCACCTTTCATCCTTCCTACATAAATGTTTTTCTGTGCAGGCTTACTTTATCGACAGCCAACATACAAATATCATACTTTGCGTTTAAGCAGTATAGGTTTGATTTTTATTCCCAGGAAAATTATATTTGTGAATCTTTGGGTAAAACAGTTTCTTGAGGATTCTAAGATGTGAGAATGGTTAATCAAAGAGTCAGAAGAAAGGTTATTATATAAAACAGTAGGCTTTATATAAAATTATATAAGGTATATTATTATATAAAGTAGGCTGCACTCTGGGTGTTTTTAAAGATTTTATCCTCAGACACTGAATGAAATTGCCTAGAAAGTCTAGGTGGCCTTTGGAAATGCATTCGCCAAATGCTGAACTGGAGGTACGGAGACCAGTGGCACCTCACCATGGAACCAGACATCTTGCTTTGTGGATGTCACAACATGGAAGAATATCCATATTGCTCCGTCCCTTTCACCCTTCCCAAGCTTTGAATATAAAGAGATTGGACAACAATTTATCTGACATGGTATAGAGTTTCCTGCTTGAGCAGGGGGGTTGGACTAGAAGACCTCCAAGGTCCCTTCCAACTCTGTTATTCTGTTAAATAGTCTGTGATACATTCTAAGAAGAAAGGCTATTTCAGGCAGATCTCCTCACTTAACAAACACCCTGTTAAGCAGTTGTTCAAAATTACAACAGTGCTGGAAAAGTAACTTTACAACCACTCTTCAGATCTATGGCTATCACACCACACACACACCCCAGTCATGTGATCAAGATTTGGGCACTTCACAATTGGCAGGCATTTAACAACCATCGCAGCACATGATCACCATTTGCACACCCCATAGCTGGCTTCTAATAAGGAGTCAATGGTAAATAAATAAATAAATGGAGAAGCCGACAATAAAATTGCAAGTCACGGTCTTGTTTAATGATCATGCTGTTCAACGACGGAGTTACCAATTCCAATTTATGGTTACTATGTGAGGACCGTCTGTATCAAGATTGTTTGCATAAAATTTCTAATTCAGTTTTTGTCATATTCCAAGTTAGTAATACGGGATCAAGAAGTCAAAAGAAGCCAGATCGAAATCAGGATGCAAATTGGCAGACATGGAAACAGAAAGTTTTCATGTGAAAGACAAACTGCTTAGATTCAAGAACACATTTTCAATGTTTGGAGCCTGTGAGATGTTCGAGCAGCTTAATTCTCAGTCTACATGCCCTGAAACGTTCTGAATGGAAGTATGATCGGCTGCAGCGTAGGTTATGAAGAAGGCAGTTTAGTTTGTTTTCTTTCCTTCCCATGATAAATTGTGATAAAAAATCTAATCTTTTAAACTGTTAATTGTATTACAAATCTTATCTTGGCATCAATTGAGCAGTTATTCCCACACAAGGATAAAGGAGGAATTTGTCTTCAGAACCCGAAGTCTTCCTTCTGGTCAGGGGCTCAAGAGGCTTTCAACTGCTGTCTCACTCTGATTCACAACAAATGCCAGTTAATGCCAATTTGGCTTTAGCGATCAGTGATTTCTGTGGTCCTAGCTTCTGTTTGCATCGTTGAATGGATACTATCTATTGTCTGCCACCGAGCCATTTAAGTTCTTGGCCCGGCTATCGTTCTGGCTTCAATATCTTCTGCCGGTTCCTTATTAATTTTCCAGCTCTGAGATAACAAATGCCAGCTGCAGACTCTCTGTATTCTGTTTTGACACCGCTGGGTCAGGCCCATTGTCCTCTCTAGCCAGAACTTCCTCGCCAATCAAAGGTGACACATTGTCAGTCTGATATTTCACTAGGTTTTAACTAAGGATCTACGAGCTCAATTAGAATGTCCACTATGGGATGTGTCACAACTTGATCTTTGCTCCCTTTTTGGATTTCACTGTCGCATAAAAAAAGGGTACCTCAAATGTCAGCTTAGAAAAGGGGACATCTCACAATGTACATCATAACCTCTTTATTAACTGGGTCTGATTCTTCACAGAGGTGAACTAAAAATCTTGGCTTCATTCAGTTAACAATTTTAAAACCAAAGAGCTGTTACATCAAACAGCTTTCTTTTATATTACATCTGTGTAACTTTTAATTCAGAATGGTACTATTTTCCCATGGAACTCAGCAGTTATTTTTTCCTTCCTCCTATGGTTGCTGTGTTCATTAAAAAAAAAGAGCCTGTTGTGCATTAAAGGCAAGGATGAATTTAGCATCATATCCAGCTTGGACTAGAGGCTGCTGCTTTCTAAAAGTTTTCAATTCCAATTTCTATCATCCCTTCTCATCAGAGGTGATGAGAACTAAAGTCCAAAATATCTGAAAACACCATGTTGCCTTTCTCTACCAGGAATAATCAAAATTACAAAAACTTTTGAATACCTTCCCTGGTTATCAAGGGTGAACTTTTTTCTTATTTATTTTTACCTATTTCTCTTTGCCTAGCTGTCATACTTCAAAAGTGTTATTAGTTTTATCCAAGTTTACATGTTGTAGCACCATGCAAAGAAGCTGAGCTGGTGTTGAGGTTTTGTGAACATGTTGAGAACTTTTTATTAGTGGTGCCTGTGACTCTAATGTGCAGCTCTGCAGAATGAGGAAAGTACTGTTTAGTAATTTAAAGGTGTGGGTTATGCACATGGCCATCTTGCCACCAGCACTACCAAAATACATTCCCATCATATTTTATCCTTGCCAGTATTTTTACCTCCACTTTTTTTGCAATTTGCATACTTCTGCACACTTATTCCAAATAGCATGTCCAAGGGTATGTTTCATTTAGACTTCATTGCTGTAGACTTTGAACTGCATTACAAGGAGAAGCCCAATGCTAATAAAGCCATTTTGTGAAAGCTAATACTTGCTGAACACTCAAAAACAACAAAGGAAATACAAGGTATGCTATAAAGGGAATGTGTTGCTCTTTTTCCCTGGGAAGCCCAGGAGTGAGATGCAATAACTCCACAGGGAAAGGCCTGAACATTAATCAGCGAGAAATTAAAAAACAAAAAAAACAAACCAAACAGCATGTTATGTCATGTGAACTCGCCTTAGAAAGTGTGGATTAATTAGGTGAACACTGATATGGAATACCTATTTAATTTCAATGTTCTGGGAGGAACGTTAAGGTGTTAAGTAATTGATGGTTTGTTTGTTTTTCTTCAAAAAGGTTAACCGCTTCGACAGTTTTCTGAATGGCAAGACTAACTTGTATACATTTATATTGTTAAAAAAAAAAGGCCAACAATTACTGTCAGAGCAGAAGGCAGAATTTTTGAGAGCATGTAGCCAAATTCTGCTTCTCATCCTATCCTCTTGCTTTATGCAAGGTAGAAAATGATAGGACCCTTCCTTCACTGAAATCTACTTACCATTACCTTGGTTCAGATAGCATGTTATCTAAAATATTGATGTGGTGAGCCCTGGCTTGC
>JANHFT010001298.1:76882-87165 GCA_032467955.1 Pseudoxenodon macrops
CACTGAAATCTACTTACCATTACCTTGGTTCAGATAGCATGTTATCTAAAATATTGATGTGGTGAGCCCTGGCTTGCACAGAAGTTAGTATGTGCACAGCTCAGGGGCTTTATCTGAAGGATTCATATGTTCACTGTGTTAGATAGCACACTGCCACTGCCTGAATATCATATACTGGCAACAGCATAGGGAATATTATTCAGTTATTCATTTGTATAGCCAACCCGTTTTTTGCACAGCTGAGCATTCAAGCCTGCTAGCAATTACAAAAAAAAAAAAGAATTTGAAAAGTTTTTAAAAAAAACACCCATTAAAATTTATACTAAAATTAATTAAAAATTAAACAGCTGACTAAAGGGAAGCATCCTTAGGTAATTCATTCCTTAGCTTAGGAACAAATGTGTCAAATAAGCAATTAACCACTGGCAAAAATCTTTCCACATGGGAATCATATGAACCTTGTGTCTTCCACTAGTTAGCTGCCTAGCTCTGATGCTTGCATAGGTGGCAATGTTTGCATACATTTGAAGGATAGCCCCAAGTAAACCATATTGCAGTAGTCAAGAACATGATCAGAACATGGATATCCTTGCTAAGAACAGAGCACAGTAATGCACTCATAATTTTGTGACAGCACTTCTTGACAGCATAATCTTGGGTCAGCTCAGGATCAAGAACCATGTCCAGGTTGTAGATTTCCTGCTTCAGAAGAAATGCAATCTCATCCAATTGTAGTTTCCTTTCATCTTCAACCAGCCTCCCTCACCACCTTCTCCCTCTCATTTATTGCATTTATACAGCCACCGAAATCAACCTACACAATTCCAGGTGGCCTACAACAAAATAAACATTAAACAAAAACAAATCCCAAGCTTATATGATCGAAGGATAAAGCTAGGTATACAAAATGGCAAGCTAAATGAAATAAATTGAGAACACCAAGAGGGGACCAAGACCCAAACATCTAGAAAAACAGCCATGTGTCGATTGCCTTTCTGCAAAGTCTAACAGGTTTGGAGCCTGTTGTAGATTGCTGGAAGATTGTTCCAGAGAGCAGAGGTAGCCACCAAAAAGTCCCACTTCCTAGGTTGCATAAGTGTCAGGTGCAATAAAGCAGGAAGCAAGGCAGTTCAAATGACCACACGTTTTATTACGGTCCAAGCAAATTGGCAGTAGATAAGTAGAATTCAAGATGGACTAGACTTAGATCTCTTATGAGCGCAAAGGGACTAGAGACTGATGACATGCTTGAGTCCTCCCTCAGGTTCAGCCTGGTCATTTCCTACAATAAAATGACAATACTTAAAGGAGGTGATCTGCAGAATGTTCTCTCGATGTGAGTCCTTGAGACAGATTAATGTTCTTGGGGGGGGGCATGCTGTCCTGGAAGTAGCCCAGTCCTATGCCAGACATGGCTTTAAAGATAATCCAATAAATGGAAACCTATTGGAAGCCAATGTAGCCCATGGAGTTGCTGTGTCACATTGTTAGACCCAAGAAACCAAGGGACACAGCAGTTACTTCAGAATAGTTTCTTTATTCTGCCTGTAGGCAGAAACCTTACCAGACTAATGCACTTATCTGCATAATATGATTTACCATATGATCTGCTAGGGCAGGTTCCCCTTTGCCCTTTCCCTGCATACCAAAGATTTCAAGCTATATTGCCTCTGTAGCTCCCTGGGAAACAGTCCCTCCATCCTGCAACTCTGGATTAAATTCCACCAAACACACTGATGTATTTGGTCACACCCATAATTATCTTCGCCACTGTATTTAGGATCAACTGAGGATTCCAGATGCTCTTCAAGAGCAGCACCATGTATAATGTGTTGCAATGATCCAGTTGGGAAGTGATTTAAGTCATGACTGACCATGAGCAAAGAGAGCTAGGATTCATACACTACCTTCCCTTCTGAGCCCACCAAAGTTTATCCACAAGTGCAACCAAAGCTGCCTCAGTGCTAAAATTCAGTCTTAATCCTAACTGCAAAACCCAAAGAATTTGCTTACCCCAGGGCTTTCTGAAACTGGAATCTGACCACTTTCTCAGTAACTTTCCCTAGGAAAAGAAGGTTGGGAACTTGATAAAAAATTGTCCAGATTGGCTGGATCCAGCAAAGGCCTCTTGAGACAGGAGCAGAAACCCCTCAAAGAGACATTTACCATAATATGAACCCAAACAGATACCCCTTTCTAGAACTTTTAACCAACAGGAAGGGCATGGATCTCATTACACATAGCCTGCCCACTTTCTCGGGACTAGCTGGTTCAAATTTATCCTAGTTAATTAATTAATTTAGTAGCTTTCATCTTGATGACTTGAGCAGATTCCTCAGCATTCTGTTGGCATCTCACTTCAAAGTTTTGTATGATTTCCTCCAAAAATTTCATATATACGGTAGCATAGAAAGTATGTTGGAATAGAACATCATTAGTCAATAGTCAAGATGTCATTTAGCACTACCTTCAATTTCCACTCTTCCTTAACAAGAGAGATGCCACACAATATATAAGAGTTTATGTATAGGCAGAATGGATGCAACACATTTCAGTGCCTATAAGACCAAGAAATAGACCTTCAGATGAGCAACTAATCTAATACTAGAGTTTCTCCACTTGTTCCCATAATGCTACTTCAGTACTGTTAAGCTTCTTTGTAAATGAAGAAGCTAATTTGTCCCTGGGAGGTGGAAGACGTCACTTTGGAGCAATAGTGTAAATTATCGAAACCATCTCTGTAATCTACAGATTAATAATTTCATTGAAAAACAGTCAAGAAATTATCCAGATCCAACAGATATCTGGTCTATTGAGATCATTTCAGTCAGATCTCCAACTATAGAGAATAAAGGACCAAGGATATAAGGGGATGAGGTCAATCAAGCTCAAAAAGGCTTGCAAGACTCTGTTATTAAAACCTGTTTCAATAAAATATTGCTCTAATCTTCCTACAGAGTTGATTTTCTCTTCTGGTCTACCTAGTGGGGCTGACTGCATCCTTAAAGAGAATTGTATTGGCTGCCAATCCAACACTGGCCTGGAAGTGATCTTTCCATGTCAGTCTCCCCCACCTTCAGTCATCAGCTGCCACACAATCAGAATGTCACATTCAGAATGTGTCTTCCTATCAAATATCACTGGGCCAAGGCTATAGAGTTTATGGAAGACATGAAATCTTGAATTACCTCCATGATGCTGAGCTAAGAAAGAGACTATTAGACAGAGGATTTTAGTCAGTAAGATATATGGATGCTTCACGAGAGATAATGACTTGCATCTAGTTGCTCTTTGTAAATATGCATGGATAAGAAAGGTGAGCCTATCTTCAGAAACAAATAGAATATTTTTTAAATACTAAATGACTTTGTTAAAAGTTACCCAGGCTGAATTCCTGCTTTTACATTAAAACGTGGCTAGAGATGGATGTTGCTGTTGATGACACTCATCATCATGAATTTTGGTAATGCATTTCAGGTGTCCAAGATGTTTTAGATGTATTTTTTTAGGTCAAGGTGGAAAGAACTACAGTCGTTAAATGATTCCCCCCCCTATTTTTGATATCAAAATGGTCAAGCACATTCAAGTTGTTTTATTATATCTTTGGTCACCGTTACATTATATCCTACAACATATCTCAAGACAAAAGCAGCAAGGGTTTTATTCCTCACCTTTTCCATTTATGCATCTCAGCAGGATAGGACAGGTGGAGATAGACAATTTAATGGAAATCTTGTGACACAGATCAATTTCAAGACTTGTCACAGTCATTCTTAAGGGTGAAAGCAAAGATTAATTCAACCAAAGTGCCATATGAAATCCATTCTTTTAACGGCATGCTCTTTTTATACAGATAATTGCTTTCTTTAAAAAAGAAAGAATAATTTAAAAAAATAACCCCTCCCCCTTAAATTTACGGTTTCCTTCAATTTCTACTTCAGTTTCTTCAAGTGAATAGAGGCCTGGGGAGGTATTACTGAACCCTGATCTCTTGCACTCTCTGGTGAATGCATGATGTAACTGGCATGACATGTTGTCAAGAGAATAATTTTGTGACTTGAGCCGCCATAATGGATCAGAGTTATGAGCTCAAACTGTGCTTCTGCATACATCTGTGTCTATACACACACGTCAATGCACAAAAGTTTGTCCTAGTTCAGAATAAATAGGATTTCCCCCCCATCGTTGAGAAAATAAACTGAAAGTTCACAGATTTTTAAAACATAGCACTTAAATTTATCCAAATACGTTAAGTAGAGATATTCCTTGAGTTTGTTAAATTTAAAAAAATATGATGCTAACTTCTTTTTAAGAAGACAAATTACTGTTAATTGCTATAACAATCATCTACCTTAGTAGCTTTCTAAAAAATAATAAAAATAATAAATGAGTTTATCTAGTAAACCTGAAGTATTTTATATGTTTGGGACCCCAGAAAAAGTAAAGGATCAAAAAGGATAGTAAGCAGGAAAACAGAACTTTTACAAGAGAGTTTAGCAGAAGAAGAAAACAGCTAACGTGTGTAAGATTGAACAGTGAGAAGAAGAGATGACTTGCAGGAATGTGCTATGTTTCTTTTTGTCTCAGCTACGAATGCAAGCTTCTCTCCTTGCTAGAGTGGAAAGTGAAAACAATGGAGTTTCACAGCCTTTCTTCTTTAAAGTTCACCAAGGAAGATGAAGAGTATGCAGGTACTGTGCAAAATGCATCAAAGCAAAGAGAATTGGGGGACAGATACATGAAGTTGTCCAGAAACAAATATGAGAGCCCCAAAGAGGAAGAAGGGTTTCCATTTAATGTGGTTAAAGAAAATGTGAAAAAGGCCATGCCACTGGAATTGATACTCCAGATGTATATGGAAATTATAATCTATTCACTTGAGATTGGTTAATCCTTCCCAACACTCTGGAACAATGGAAGAGACTTTCAACTCTGCAGAGATCAAGGAAAGCAAACATGTTCACTGAGTAGAACAAAAAATGTGTGGTGTTTGTGGTAGACTCCCTATGGTGAGAGGCATATGTTATTGTGAGAAGTGTGTCGATAGACATAATTTATGGCATGATGCAATGGTAACCAAGGACCATTAAAGTCAACTGATAGGTATCCATCCCTGCTTATTTCAGAGGGGACAAAGAATGCTGCTAGACAATCATTACAAAAGATTACAAGGGTTGTAAAATCCTGGGTAAGAAGGTAAAGTAGCTAGAGGTACTAATAGTATTTTTGCCATCTGCTCCATTGAGAGTCAAGGAACAAGAAGAAGAAAAAAGAGGATCCTGGAAATGAACTACTATCAGAGAAGATTATGTTGCCAAGAAAGGTGTCACGCCTGAATTTGATTGTGGTGTGCGATTGTTTGTATCCTTGGGTATTCTGACATGCATTCAACTTGACACAGTTTGGAGCTGAAGGGGGGATGGAGCCTTCAGTCAAAACAGCATTCCTAACGGATGAGTCAACCATATTGCAAAGTCTGGCTGACCAGAAGAGGAGAGATGTCGCCGAGCAACCAGCTCCCATCTTGTTGGACAATGTGACAATTGTTTTGGAAACTTGAGAAAACTGAAACTTATATTAGGGTGAAAAGCCCAGGAACTTTAGTACTGGCTTTTCACCAGTAGTGCCAAGATGGTGTATCTAAATAAATTTGTTCTTTGAGGAAAAGCAATGCCCCGGAATTCGATCTGTGATGGGTGCATTACTTGGAGCTTGACATTAGGTTTTATGTAGGAGAAGAGCAGGCAAAGCTGAGGGACAGACTTAAATGTGTCATCAGCTTAGAGTTGTAATGTGGCCACAAACAATCCACGTCTAACCTCTCCTGAATTCCACTGACCCTTATTTGGCATTAATTTATTGTTGAATTTTAGTTGACCAGATTCTTATGTATAGGTATGAATAAATCTTCTGTGCTCCAAACTAGTCCTGATTCTTTGGCCTGACATTTTGATTCTTATACCATGGCCTAGTCCATGAGCCTAAAGGACTCCTGGGCAGGCATAGGGGCACCTTATAAAAGTTGGGAAGGGGGAAAAATGCATTTGGCAAAAGTTATGTGTGCGTATCTGTGTGTGTAGTGGAGTTTAAACTAAATCAGAATCAGGACAGAAACAAGTGCAAATTCTAGAACAGAAGCATGGGGGATTTAAGGACACAACTATACATAATAATGGAAAAGACAGGAAAGGATATTCAGAAATCCCCAGCACTAAGCAGTAGGGAGACATCCCTTATTTCCAATGTCTGTTTATACCAGTACTACACAGAGTGAATAACAAATAGAACCAGAAATCATTACAGAAGAAAACAAGCACAACCTAATAGTTATGATATTGAGATGAGAATCATAATTGGAACATCAGATGTTAAATGAAGAAAGAAAAAGACCCAAGTAATGAAAAGGGAGATTGAGTAGCTTTCTGAGTGAAGAAGTTGGAAATGATGCTACTGTGGGAGATTATTATAGGCTACCTACCCAAGTAGAAAAATGGTCACGTGGCATTCATCAAGATCTCAGACAACCATCTATAATAGTAATGGAAAACATCAACTAATGATTCTTGCTAGAAAATTAACTAAGCTAGGTATGGGAGCTCCCAAGTCTTATCTTTCTTGCTGACAATTTCAAGTTTCAGAAAGTAGAAAAAGAAATAAAGTTAGCTATCTTGGACCAAAAAAGAACAGGTTCATGGACATAAAATAGACCAATAGGAGAGAAAAAGCAGGTTTTAATGAAGGTGGTAAGGATGCTATGGTTTGAAGATCTAAAGGATAAAGAGCCTGGGAAACCCAAGAAATTAAGTGCTGAAAATAAAAGCACAAATCAATCTTGTAAGAAGTTAAAATAGAATTTTTTAAAAAGAGATTTTCAAGGCTGAGTAGTATGCTCTCTAACCACCCAAGAAGCAAAACGAAGACGTAAATAGAAACATGTAACTATGGAAAAATACCAACTGGTAGCTAGATCCTGTAGGTAAAGATTCAGAAAAGCCAAAGCTCAGAAAGAGATGAAAATAGAGAAGAATAAAAGATATATATATAGTAAGAGAGAATCTGGGGCTATGTTCAAAATAAAAGACATGTCAAAGAGGCTGTTGATTTATTGCATAGTGAAATGTGGGCATTGTAGCAATCAGGAATTGGATGAAGACACAACTGTCAATATTGTCTATTTTTTCTTACACAAAGACGATTGAGAAAAGGGTAATGTGCAGCGTACCCTTAATAATGATATAGTAAAAACCTACTTTGCTCTTTTAATGAATTCAAGTTCCCAGAGCCAGATGAATTATACCCTAAAGTGTTGAAAAACACAGCAGAGGTTACCTCAGAACCAATGAATTATTTGAAAATCATTCTGTATTTATTGCTGCTATAATTTTGTAAAGCTGCCCAGAGTCATCTGGAATGGCGTCCAAATTCAATAAATAAATAAACAACCTCTTGGAGAACTGTTGAAGTGCCAGAAGACAATAACTGCAATCATTGTTCTGATATATTTTAAAAAAAAAGAGTAGAAGGAACATTCAGAAAATTGCAGTCATCCAGAATCTGAACTAGAAAAGGTACTAGAATGTCAAGCACTTGAAAAATAATGCTACAATTAGTAGGATCTAGGAGGAATTGTCAAAAAAAAAAACTTAGATTACACTTAACTATTTTAGGACCCAGTGAGAAGCTTGATAGATTTAGGGAATGCTTTGGAACTAATATATCTCTCAGTAAAGTATTTGACAAAATAATCCTGATAACCTTTTGGACAAAGTGAGTAAACATAGCTAGACAGTACAGTGGAACCTCAGTCCACAAACGCCTCAGTCCACGACCAAATCTGTTCCCGAACAAAAAAATCTGCTAAACGTTTGCCTCTGTTCACAAACATATCTTTGGTTCACGATCAAACACAGCCACGGCGATTTTTCCTGCAGTGACAATCTCTCCTTTGGCGCCATTTTGTGTGTGTCTGTGCATGCGCAGTCAACCTTGCTTCCGTTCACAACCAAATCGGACGCCAATCGAGGTCCTGGAACGGATTATGGTCGTGAATGGAGGTTCCATTGTAATATGCTCCAGGAGAATCATGATGGTTCACAAATGATTCTGGTTCAGCCAGGAGGGAAGTATCAGGGGAGGCCTCTGAAGAGACTGTCCTTTGGCCAGTTCTTTGGACCAAATCCAAAGAATGCTGTTCAACTGTGGCATGTCTAAAGTCCATACCTGGACTGGGAAGTCCAGGATTGGGAAGACCTATGAGAAAAAGTACTAGTGGATCACCAGCTGATTACAAGCACATGGTATGCTGCAGCAGTTTAAAAAGCCAATAAAATTTTGGGCTGCATGAATGGAAATACCGTATCCAGATTATGGGAGGTAGAAATTCCATTATTGGACTGTTCCATTATTGGAACATATTCACAGCAGACCTACCAGGATGGTAAGGTGTTTGGCGGGCAAGTCCTGCCATGGAACCGTTGAAGTTGCAGAGCTGTTTGATATGTTTACCTTGCAAAAAAGAAGCTTGTGAGAAATAACAGAACAGGATAAAGGACCAATGGGATGAATAAAAAAATAGGAGTTTGGGAATGAATATTAGGAGAGCTAAAAGCTATGCAGCAGTGGAGCAGTCTGCTTGGCAAAGAAACCCAAGAGAGGTGGGCTAGATGGCCTCTACCAGAGAGATTTTAGACTACTGGATCAAGCAGGGAGATAGATTAGATGAACTAATAGGGTACCCTTCTATACTTCTGTGAAAAGGAGAATGATAAAATTCAGTTTCATCAAGGTAAAACCACATTGCATGACATTTACTAAATAAGCAGTTTTACAGCTTATAGCCTATGATTTGTTTTGTTCATGATCTTTAAATTGTGCTGTGCTGTCCCTAATTATCACTTTGATTGTTGAGGCGGGTTATCTTGAAATAAACGTACAAAGCAAACATAAAATAGGATGAAACAATCATCCCACAAACACGGTTTGACAGAAGAGCCTATGTCTACAGGCAGCAAGAAAAAAAAAGCCCAAATCCTGATGGAAAAAAAAATGTGTGCAGTTTAGCTCTGTGAGTCTCACACCAGATGTAACAGCTACTGTATTAGGTTTAATGGATTTCCAGCAGAAATCTTTGCTTTCAAATGAATCCCTGATTGCAAATATGAATAAAGCTAACCAATTTTGGCACATTATATGAACAGCAATGATATTAACTCCATCCAGAGAGTTTGGCAAGATTATTCCGATACTTATGCTTTACCTAAAGTATAATGGTTGGCATTAGTGATAGAAGTCCATTCACACGTTCTATTTATTGCTTAAAGAATGCATCATTGACTAACAGCTTGTAAGGGTTAATAAGTGTCACTGAAGAAGTATTCTGGAAGCATTACTTTCATATCATCTAGCGTAAACTCAAATACGGTCCTTTTTAAATGAATGATATGCAGTTATACAGTGAGCCTTATCAGTTCACATCTCATATTAAGACACAATTTCTTCCATTCATAATTATTGGATGGATAATCAATACCAGGTAATACAATATTGAAATCTGTATTGCACCAAGCCAGAGTGTGTTTTCTTTGCTTCTGAGAAGCACTTGAGGTTTTGTGGTGGAATCACAAAACAGCTAGACTGGAGGAAGAGTCAAGAGAGGACTAGGTTTAGAATCATTGCACTGCAGTAAGCAGCATAGGCCAAACTTCCCTCAGAATCCTTGATGCCTTATCTTGCCGTTCACAAGGGAATGCAACCAGGCTGGCAAGTTTCTTGTAACATATGGGACCAGCAATAAAACTACTGCTGAGACTCTTCATGAATGGTTCTGGTTGCTTTCGCCTGGCAGGTTTGTGGGCTTGTGTCAAGCAACACAGGTTCACTTTGATGAAGCTGTTTGGCCATTTTGATTTGATATGATTTGCCCAACTGAACTGATTCACCTTTGCAAAGCAATTCAAGGCAATGTTGCAAGAGAAGACCTCTTAGCTTCTTCCCTTTAAGAATTCTCTGCCTCCAAAATTCCAGTTCTGAAGTGTTTCAGCACACAAAACATGATGAGGCAAAACTATTTTCCAAATAG
The DNA here is from genome assembly GCA_032467955.1 of Pseudoxenodon macrops. NCBI lineage: Eukaryota > Metazoa > Chordata > Lepidosauria > Squamata > Pseudoxenodontidae > Pseudoxenodon > Pseudoxenodon macrops. The sequence continues at coordinate 86,961 of JANHFT010001298.1, forward strand.
TTTCCAAGGAGGGTGTCAACCTAGTTTTCAAAGCACCAGAGGCAAGACAAGAAGCAATGGATGAAAACTAATCAAGGAGAGAAGCAATCTTCTAAAAATTTCTAAAGAGAAATTTCCTGTGGGAACAGTTTTTATTGATATTGTTTCCTGATTGCTTATTTGTACCCTATGACTATCATTATGTGTTGTACCTTATGATTCTTGA
>JANHFT010001298.1:121437-132707 GCA_032467955.1 Pseudoxenodon macrops
CGGTTCTGCGAACTACTCCCTAGGTTTACTACCTACTCTATAGAACTGGTCCGAACTGGTAGGAACCCACCTCTGCACAAGGTAGTATGAAAAACGTGGGCTGCCTATTTGTTCAAGCAAATCTATTCTCAAGAAGGAGATTTTAAACCCATCCAATCTTCATTCAGCACTGGCTGCGTTCCTTCTGGTTGATGTTCATGAATGCTAGGCACGAATCCAGAAAAAGTCTTGAAAGACCTGTCTGTGCTGCTGCATTCATATCATGGCTAGCCAATTATTACATTTACAACTACAAGCAGAATTCAATTTTCAGGACGTTGGCAAACAATTGGCTCATGTAAAGGAAACAAGCTGGCATATTTTGGATATTGTCACAGCAGGGATCTGCAATTTAACAATTGAACAACTGGATTAAGGGCTACAATTAGAGATATTTCAATTTTCTAAACTTCTGCTTCTTCCCACTAGATTGTTCCCTTCATTTGCAACTTGACAAAGATTTCTTTACACTAGTAAAATATAAAAAGAATTTTCCACTAATTTCTATGGGAGAGGACTTGTGAGATTTGCCAAATCTGGCTCCGCCAGAAGCACACATGAGAATAATAAGTATAATCTTCTCAAATCCATTTTTTTTGTCGAGTCAAAAATTTACCCAAAGGGATATAAAGTGGGCAGCCATTTCAGGAAATGTGTTTTAAAAGCCTGCATGAGGGGGGGATATGTAAAACAATGGCAAAGAATTTGGTGTTCTCAATTTTTTTTTTACTTTAATGCCCTGTTTCCCAGAAAATAAGACCTCCCCGGATAATAAGCCCAATCAGGCTTTTGAGCGCTTGCGCTAAAATAAGCCATCCCCTGAAAATAAGCCATCCCCAAAACACAGCAGCAGCCATGAGGTGACCACGCTTGCTGCTTCCTTCACCTCAAAAATAATAAGACCTCCCAAAAAATAAGGCCAAGCCCTTATTTTGGGGTTCAAAAGAAAATAATATGTCTTATTTTTGGGGAAACATGGTATATGAGAGAGGGAAGTAAAGGGAAATAATTTTTAAAATGTAACAAAGAACAGGAAAAAAGAAAAATATATACTGTAACAATACATATAAAAAAGAATCTAATTTTTATCACCACATCCATAATATTGATCAGTCTTTTCGTATGTGCATCAATAGAAAGACAGTCCATAAACAGACAGCAAATATATATTGTCCATTCAAAATCATAAATCAAGGGTTTTATTGACCTTCCAACAGTGAACAGTAATGTTTTTTTTTGTTGCACTCCATGCTCAATAAATACATGATACTTCATATACATATAAAACACTCCAAATTTGGTATAGTGAAAAGATTATTCTAGTTTTAAAGTACAGGTAGTCCTTGATTTATGACTGGTTGCTTAGTAGTCAAAGTTATGACAGCCCCTTCCCCAAAAGGTACTTATACCCTGGTTCTGTAGTTTTGACGGCTGCTCCCCCTTGCTACAGTCACTTAAATTTCTGGCATTTGACAATTGGACTGCATTTATGGCCTTTTGCAATGTCCCATGATCAAGTGACCATGATTTATGACATTTTTGCCAAAAACTTATTTATTTCTGGTTTTCAACATAAATACCATCAGTGAACAAGGAGTTCACTTAATTTTGTGGCCTGTCAGCCACCAGCTCCTCCAGCAGCCAAATCAGAGGAGGAAGAGGAGGCAGGGTGTCAGGGTCAGCATCAGGACAACCTGGGAGCTCCGAGGGGGGAAGAGAAAATGGAATCTTTTGAGTTCACGTCAAAGGGTTTGTCATGTTTGCGGAGCTGGGTCAGAACACTTAATGCCACAAAAAAGCTCATAAAATTGAGTCAGTTGTGTGAGCAACCTGCTTTATGCTTTATGGCTGTCAACAACTTCTGACTGTAATGGGCAAGCTCCATTACAAAGGTAAGTCAAGGACCACCTGTTACATTCTTTGAAATGCTTCGTAAACAAGGTGATGGGTATTCAAACAAAGTGAGCACCGCAGAGACATCAATTAAGTGAACGTTTTGTACCGGTTTTATACTTTAAGCTTAATAAGCTTGAAAGTCAGCTTTTTAAAACATCTAGGATGCCCAGTAAACAAACCTTGCCAAATTCCAAACTTGGAGATGGGCACCACAGTCTTGTTTACACCTAGTTCTACATTCCTTCACTATTATAACAATCATAAAAAAGCCCTTTGAAATTACACTTTACTTGATTTTTGTTTTGGACTTCTTAATTGGCCTCTGCTCCATTCCCCAGGATGTAATTTCAGTGCCAAAGGCTACCTTGTAACTGTCTTGTATTTTTTTAAATTACATTTCTACTGATAGCACAAGAGTATAATTTTTAAATAGAAAAATCAAGAACCAAAAAAATTCAAAATATGGTTTTACAGGTACTTTTCAGCTTTCAAACAAGAAAAAAAACCATGTCTACAGGAAGAATATATTTGATGAAAAAACTGCTTAATCTTGGGCAACCTTCCTCCAGTCCCTTTCAGAATGGAGATCCTGGGACCTGATATTGCTAAATTATGCTTTTCCACCTACTGCCAACAAGGAAGACAAAAGAAATATCCAATATTTACACACACACACACACATACATACATTATATATGTATATACAGTATATATAATTTATTTGCAACCGGTGGTAAAATCCAATTTTTTTTACTACCGGTTTTGTGGGCATGGCTTGATGGGCATGGTGTGGCTTGGTGGGCGTGGCAGGGGAAGGATACTGCAAAAATCCTCATTCCTGCCCAACTCTGGGGCCAGCCAGTGGTAGTATTTGCCAGTTCTCTGAACTACTCAAAATTTCCACTACCGGTTCTCCAGAACCTGCTGGATTTCACCCCGGTTTGCAACCCATCTCATTCAAAAGCAACTCTGGGCAACAATATGACCTACATATAGCATTATGGGTAAGTGTGCTATATATGAGAAGGAAACAGAGGAGAATTTGAAACTGGCTATTATAGTCCACAGCATTGTCACAGTTCATGTAATACTGTTTTTTTCCCCCACATCGAGTAATAAAATGTAAGCCTATCACAGGGTAAATTGTTAAGGATCTCTTTAGTAGGAGGCATTATCTACCAATGCTTTGAGAGACAGAGCTATTGAATTAAGCAAACAATGTGGCTACTCAATCATAATGAGATTACATGTTCTAAAACAGGACGCACTTTGGTAAGCCTAACAAGTAATGGGTGAGAACCACATTCAGTCTCCGGGTGGAGGAAAAGAGAGATTAGAGCCCCATCAACCATATAAATTAAGCCTTCAAGAGAAAAGCAATAAATGAAAATGAGTTACTCAACCATTAGGAGAAGCACATTAACAGTACAGAGCCGTTCCTGAGATTTTCCGTTTTTAGTCTATTACTGTAAGTCTAAAAAGGGAGAGGGAAAAAGTGGATTTACAATGGCCAAAATGAGATATTTACTTCTCTGGCTTTATTTATTTTTTAAGAACATTTGTTTCTCAGAGCAGGATTTATATTTTCACTTCCTGTGGGATGTGAATTTGTCTTAAGAGATGTTTGTGTCCTCAGGATCCTATTACAGATCAGGAGAGCCACAGCCTAGCTGTGACACAGATGCAACCTTAGATTACAAATATGCACAGTCTCCAAGGGGGACATCCTTCTAAGCTTCTGTCTTCTGTTTGGTATGCTTGCCTAGAACACCAGGCTCACAGCAAGAGCTAGAGAGGATCAGAAAGTTAGATTAGAGCTCCTGTCTGCACAGCAGAGTGGATATCAAAGTGCAGGTGCCAGACAGGGGGAAAAATTGCTTGTAGAGCTCAACTACTTGAATGGGTATTGTGAACTTCAGAAAAGAAGGACAAACAAATCAACCAAGATAGTTGAAATGCAAGTAGTGGAACAGTCACTCCCAGTAAGAAAACTAGGTCATTTTCTTTTGGCGTTTTTTTACTTGAGGACATGTCATCACTTATTTGATCATCTGAGTGCCCATTACAAACAGCTCTAAGGTACGATGTATAGTGCTCAAATTAAGGCCATTTAATGGGTGCCCTTGTTTCAAGACTAACAAGCATGGAAGATGAGCTTGTCGATGTTGAAACAGAAACCTTCCCTCCATCCTCTGAGTGCAGTCTTTCGTAGGTTTCATTCAGTGATGAGGTGATGAAGAAGCCAAGATTTTCCAAGTAGCACAGCAAAGCCTTCCATGAATAGCGAAGGAAAAAGCATGTCAGTCTCATCACTGTTGAATCTCAGTTTTGCCATTAGAGATACCACAAAACCCTCATATCCTTTCATACAGTGCAGGTAAGGCAGCCACAATCTTACCCCCATTTAGTAAGTGTAGTCAAATTTCCTTCTTTATAAAACTGCACGGACTTAAACTGACATACAGATCCTTTCTAGCTTTCTGATCTCAAGTAGGTTGACTGGTTGTTTTGACAGGTGATAACTAAAACAAATGTAAATGTTGTGACGGGTTTAATTGATCGGGTGGGAGTGGCTCTATGATTAAGCAGGCTAATTCTACTGACTGCAAGGGGATTGATCCTCACCAGGTTCAAGGTTGACTCAGCCTTCCATCCTTCCAAGGTCGGTAAAATGAGGACCCTGATTGTTGGGGACAATATGTTGACTCTGTAAACTGCTTAGAGAGGGCTGTAAAGCACTGTGAAGCGGTATATAAGTCTAGGTGCTATTGCTATTAATACTTTATGGTTCATAGGAGGAAATAATATGACTTCTGTTAAGAATGATCAGTTCTACTGATCCAGGAGATTCCCTTTTATTGAAGAAATCTTCCAATGACCCAGAAAACCAGTGCAATATGGATTTAAGGTGCTGAATTTGGACTGGAAGGTCATGCTGAACTGATGAAAATAAGTTATATGCATTGGTTATACATGATATCTTCCCGGAGCCCATAGGATTTTGTTCTACATCATGGAAACATGTAACTTTTTGGGGTCAAATCCATACTTGGCCAAAGATTAAACTAAAAAAATAATGGCATGGAACAAGGGCCGAAATGAATTTCTGTTTAATTAATGCTGTTAATCATTTCCTATTCCTGTCATAATAGGCTTTATTTTCCAATGCCATCCAAACTATGAGTGGCTCCATGCAATCCAGGGACCATAAAGTCTTTGGTCCATAGCCTGGATTTATGTTCCTCATCAAAATAAAAATTCTAGTATTCTCCCACAACTTTATTAGTAGGTTAATCTGAAAAACAGTGACTGGCCCAACATCACTCAGTAAGTCCCCATAGCTAAAGATAGCATTGAACCTGGATCTTTATTTATTTATATTTTATTTATTTATTTAGTTTGTCAAACATGTACAAGACAACAGGAATAAGTATAAGCATGGATATGAACAGAAGAAATGGGTACGAATAAATGGCAACAATAGGACAGTCCTACTTCCCAGTCAAAGCACTACATCTTCACCACAACTCCACCCTAACCTTCTGAATTGTATGCTCTTATAAAGTTGCACAGATAAATTAAACTTCTCTTGCTGATTTTTCCCAGTTGCTAAAATTATGTATTTTAGAAATGCCATACACAATGGCATGGCTTATTATTCAAAATTAGAGGCTAGTACAATCTCCAAACCCAACAACTAACATTTCCCTTATCTTGGGCAGAGAAAGAAAGAATGCTGTATATACTATATACATGGGTGGAAGTATACCTATCGAAAATCAGCAGATTTGTTGACAGGCACGCTATACGATTGAACTGTATGTTTAATATTCCAGATAGTTGACTTCCAATTCAAAGGAGTAAAGCCAGAAAATAGATAGAGTTGGCACTTTATTCTAACACCGAACAAAAATTAGAAATATTACAAAAGCTGCCTGCCTGTGCAATAATAAAGCTTGTCCTGATTGCAGGAATGATGTGTGGACTGCACTTTTTTTTTTTTAAGGACATATGGCAGGCTATGCTAGTGTAGCCTTTACTCACTAATCCGGACTAGATTTTAAAAAGTGGTATATAGTGCAATATGTACATTTTAGATGTACCATAACAACTAAGTTCTGAGATGATACAAGAATTAGGCAGCAAACAGGTTGATCCCTTGTCCAATTTATCACCTTTTTTGATGAACAACTATTTATAAGGTACAGCAATAAAGATTTTTTTTTACTTTACTATCCAAACTCTGTTAAGAGTGGTCTAGTAACTTCGGCCTAATTGCTTTGGTAATGGAGAACTTGGTGTGGTAGTTTTTCACTAGACCTGTGTTTCTAGTTTGCCATTGCTGTCTCTGCTGATGAGGATATCCAGGAAGGGTAGTGAGTTCTTTTCTTCTTCCTTTGTGAATTTAATCCCTTTGAAGATGTTGTTGATGGATTTAAATTTAATATTATACTGCTTTGGGCTAAGCAGTAAAAATCTGGACTTACTGCCATAGACTTCCTTTTGAGTGGCTAAGCCTGATGGTGACCCTTATCTAGTCTGGCTGGCACTATTCTGATTAATTGAGGTAGGGAACATCACTATTCCTCCAGTCATGTTACTGTCTGCTTCTGGTGTTGGCACAAAGTCACAGGAATGTCATATGTACCAGTCCAAACACTGGAATGGTTTTATACCATTCCATTCCACTAAATTGGGCTTAATCTAAGAGATATAAGCAACTGAATTGATGGTGATTGATGATGATGATGATGATGATGATGGTATCCATTCAATCAAGTCCAACCCTTGGTGATTCTGTCTCTCCACATCTTATCTTACACAGTTCTTTGAGTTTTTCTAGGTCCTGGCCCTTGTCAGCTTTGATGATGTCCAGTTCTGTATTCTTTGATAGCCTGGTTTTCTTTTACCAACATCAATATTTTGTCCAATGAATTCTCCCACGTGACATGGCCAAAATAAATGAGACACATTTTTGTGATGTTGTCAGTTAAATTAGATACCTACAAATATATATTTATATATATATATATAAATACTCTGAGCAAGAATACCTGCTTTTAACATCCACGCCATGCAAAGCTAAATCATGGTGCTTTATTTTCAAATCTGTTCCTTCACATCTTGCTAGGTCACTCTCCTTATTATCTGTTGAAGCAATGGGGTGAGGGAGATGCAATTTTACTCACATCCTAAGAGACGAAAGTAATGGCTTTCACTGAGGAATAATCAAGACTGTAATGTGTTGCCATGTTATGAAATTAGGTTGTCGGTTTACATTATTTTCAGGGAAATAGTAGTAATTCTTCTCTAATAAAGCAACTGTACTCTTTAAATTATTGATATGCAGATGCAGCATTCCCAACCCACAGTGGGTTTACGAATCATGCTAATTATAACTATAGTCAGATTGTTTATAGCTGTGGGTGTCATGCGAGCATAGCCTTCATGATGTGGTAAGGGAGAAAAAGACAAGTTCTGCCTGATAAACGGCTCTACAAAAATCACACAGTCCAGAGGGTGGGAAAGATTGCCAAGGAGGGACAAATATTCACCATAAGGCACAGCTTGTGCAGGAATATTTCTCCGCTGTATCAAACTGGATAAAAGGGCAGCAACTCATTTTCACAAGAAAATGAAAAATAGAACCCATTAAACAGTTATATTTCTCCAACTCCTCAACTACTTTTTACTTTCACTATTTAATTATATGTAAATGCAGATCTGGGATTTAAAACAAATACATCTGGAGTAGCTATGCAAAAAAGAATTCTGTCTTAGAACCGGCTGGAAGAGGATTTGGGGCTTTTAATCCAAGCAGATCGATATCAGGATAAATACTGATAGAAAACAAGGAAGGGGAAATTGCGTACATGAGGCCTGGACCTTGACAGAGGAGGATCTCGTCTATGTGCTGAACAACGTTGGGGAACCTAAGTGGGTGAGAGCAACCATCATCGCCGTCACGGGCCTGAAGTCATACCAAGGGAGGCTGGAGGACGACCGCGTTTGGCGTCACCACATCGACCAGCTGTGGAGTCGGGTCCCTGGGTCCAGCCTATGCCAGGCAGCAGAGGAACTGGGCCGGGTCGAGCCGGGTCCGGCCCCAGACGACTACGACATCCCAAGGGCACCGTGGATAGCCAAACTGGCCGGGGAACTTGAGCGGCCCGCAGCCCTACCGACCGGCTGGGGCGATCCACCCCAGGACTCCCCGGCACCAGAACCAGAGGGGGGAGCACCGCCGGAGGCACCACACAGTTCCCAGCACACCACCAGGTGGCTGGCATACTTGCAGGATTTCGTTACGCAGGTCGGCCGGCAACCCGTTGATGAATTAAGAAGGGAGGAGTGTTACATCCTCAGGGAGGACTAATTAGCATGCCGGCCGCTGGTTGGTTAAAGTAGCAGCGGGAGATTTAAAGACATGTCAGTGGCCAGCAGATGAACAGGGAATCCCATAAAAGCGGCTTCCCTGCAGCCTGCCGGCAGTTCCGTATTGCCTCCACTTGGATCCAATAAAGGTAGCTGACTGTTCCTGCGCCTCGTGTCTTCCTTACCTGCACGATCCAACAGACTGATTTACTTTAATGACAAAAAATGCCTTTTTCCTGAGCATCTCAGCCTGTAGGATTTTCTGCAGAGACTGCTGTTCTGCAACTTTCGTTTCTCTTTAGCCCATTCTAGAGGCGGGTTCCTAATGGTTCGGTCCAGTTCTACCAAACCGTTAGTAACTTGGTGGCCCAGTTCACTAGAACCATTAGAGACCTGGGCCTGCCACACACCCGAGCCAGTTCTTTTGTCTTGGATTTTGCTTCTGCACATGCACAGGTTTTTTTAAACACTGCACATGTGCACGCGCAGCTACAGCGTGCCCCTGAGCAAACTGGCAGTAAGAAGATTTAGAACCCACCTCTGGCCCATTCCCTACAATTTTTTTCTTTATTTATTAAATTCACATGCTGCTCATGTCACCGTCCCAAGTGACTCTGCGCAACTAGCATTAGAATAATGCTCCTTTTCTTCTTTCATTGAGTCTATGCAAGGTATCCTGCCTTCATGGGGCTGTGTTCTGGGAAGGCTACTTAAGACTACTTAAGACATCTTTCTGCACCTTCCCCCAGATCCATTTTCTCTTCTCTATTGTTCACTTACAGATACTGATTTCTTTTCCTGAGGTCAGAAGTAAGGCCACTTTATTGTGGTGTGATTGCCTGTGGAGGTAGGATAACTGCCTAGGTACTGACTAGCTGCCATTGTAGGAAGAGAACTGTGTTACAGAATCAGAAGGAATCTGCCATTAAAGCTTATGACTTTTTGATAAAGCTTGTTAGTCAGATAGGTGTTACTAAGTACTTTCTGAAGGTTGACTGGGGGTATCTGAACTGAGGATTAGACAGAATCATATCATGTGCTCTTGAATGACCTCTTCCCAGCAGTTAATTCCTATGCTGCTATCAACTAGGAACATTGAAGAAATTCGGTAACTGCGGAGTGGAATGTTCATGACATATATATAACTGAACCAAAGGACAAAACCTAACTCTCTTTCTTTTCCAGTGGAGTGTATCAAGCTAAAGGTTCTCACTTTGACACAGAGGAGTGGCTGAACTTTGTGCATTGTGATTGTAATTGGCCAGCCTCTTCTCTGGCTGTTTCCTTTCACTCTGGCCCAAGGTAGACTTCATGCCTACCGTTCTATACCTGTGTATAGATGAGGATCCGCTATTGTAGTGGAACCACCAGCTGAATGGGAGGGGGATTCTCTAGCAGGAGTAAAGAGACAATCCAGTTTAGGGTCTGTTTGGGGCAGGGGGGGTTCTACTTCCCTTCCCTACTGGTTTGGGGTCATGCTGGAAGTGTGTGTTTTGCACGTGCCCCCTGTCACTCCCAGGTTAAAATTGTCTGCGCATGCACAGAGGATTATTTTTGATTAAATTTCGCTCCAGGGGATGGATTTCAAGCCGGAGGACCAGTTCGGGGGGGTGTCCAGCTGGCCGTCACTGCCAGTTCAGCAAGGGGGGGAATTCTCACTACCAGTTCTACTGAACTGGTCTGAACTGGCAGGAACCCACTTCTGGGTTGGGGAAAGAAACAACTGAGGTCAAACCCTTATGTCCATATCTGCCATTTCGCAACGGAAGGCAAACAGTCTGATGAGATTCTTGTAATATAGGAGATCAGCAATAAAGTATCTACTTGGGACTATTCTGATTGTTTGTGCCTGACAGTTCTAGAGAAACTAACAGAGCAGTTGGCATCTATAAACAGAATGGGATGGCCTGGAAGGAAGGGCGACTCTGGTGAAGAAAAAACACTTGTAGCTTCTTTAAACTTCTTCAGATCATTACTTCTTTTAATGCAGCATTAATGTTTAATCAGGCTCTTGAAATTCATTTCCTATTTAGCTGCAGCAAACTCAGGAGAAAGCACTTTTAACTGATGAGAAATAACGCCCCCTCCTTTTAGTTTCCCTCTGAGAATCTCTATATATCCATGACATTTCTTACCAGGAATTAAATATGTACCGACTTCTTTTGTTCCGTATCTAGTTGCCAAATATGTGTTTTCTTTTCTTTCACCTGTCTGATTCTGGGACATATAGCAAGTAAACTATTTTCCAACATGTCATGACTATGTTTAATAATGAAATAAATATCTGTTTGAACTGGTCCAGAAAATAAAAGAGCTTAGAGCTATTGTTTAACTGCGTTGCAAAAAATTCAGAAAATCACAGATTCTCAGCAAAAAAATTAGAGAAAATTCTAACTCTTTGCTGCCATCTAGTAATCTTTCGAGTTTTTGCAAACCAAAAGTGCTGGTAATTGTAAAATATTTCAAATTCTTCAATAAAGGAGAATATTTGTAGCCCAAAGTTGAAATGAGAGATCCTTGGTGCTCTCTGAGCTTGGGTTGTTTTATTGCAGATGTTTCATTACCCAAATTAGATAACATCATCAGTGCATCAGATTGGGTGCAGAAAAATCTGCAAGAGAACATCTGGAGCAAAACAACTAAGGTTAGAGACCAGCAAGGACATCTCATTTCGAATCCTTCATACTTTTCTGTTTCATCAGAAGGAAAATTAGGTCATTCTTTGATCCAGGGTAGAAGTTACAACATATGTTGAAAGTTCTGTGGCCCAACAATTCATTGTAAACTTAGAGGTGTGCGTCCATTGATGGCATTCACTAATGAATAAGATGAATAAATTAAAAAGTCATTTCCAAATGAAATCATTATAATTATTTCCAGATGTACCCTGTTTCCCTGAAAATAAGACCTCCCCAGATAATAAGCCCAATTAGACTTTTGAGCGCATGCGCTAAAATAAG
>JANHFT010001298.1:144859-156176 GCA_032467955.1 Pseudoxenodon macrops
CATTGCTTCTTGTTCTACCCTCAGGTGCTTTGGAGAATAGTTTGACTCCCTCTTCTTTGTGGCAACCCCTGAGACATGGATTCATTCACCTGAAACTTGAAGACCAACACTGGTATTTTGAAGGCCATTCCAACTCTGGGATTCCATTTTCATGGTAATTTTGCATCTTACTCATTGAGGTACATAAAATAAGCCTGCCTAAGCAAAAAATGAATGGCCATCATGCTTTTTTTTCTTTTTTTCCCTTTTAAGTTCTTACATATTTTGACTTGAAGTAGACTATCAACATTTTTTTAAATTGATAACATTTTTATACCAGAAGACAATGTGGTGAAAATGAATGATTCAGCAATGTGTTCCTATGGATTTTTAGAATGTCAAATGTCATGTTTTTGATAACAAGAAAAAAATTGAGAAAAAGAAAAAAAAACCACTATAGACAGGTGAATCATACATTTTGGTAGAGTTATTTATCATATCAATCTTTTTTTAAAAAAGAAAGACATGAGGGTATTTTAACCATCTGATTTTTCTTTCCAACTGATAGATGAAAAGATATACATTTTTACATCTGTTGAACAGATCTTATATACTTAGGCAACACCTGAGACTGTGTGGATTTTATTGTTCTTATGTGATCCAGTCCATCACAGCTCATTCAAAGCCTTTTCATAAAATAAATAGCATTCTTTTTTACAGTATTAATTAATCAAAATTATTTCTAGGGTTGGACAAATTGACTTCTCAGCAACCATTTTTAGGTTGACCATTTGAATGTCAGGCAGACAGGTTTATACAGTTTGGGATGGAATCAATATATACTGAGAAAAATTGGAGCGATTGTTATTTTCAAATGTTGTACAACATATTAAGTTGTACACATAGCAATCTTGTTTGGGGAAAAGGTCCAGAGGTGGGTTCCTAATGGTTCAATCCGGTTCTATCGAACCGTTAGTAACTTACCAGCTTGGTTCGGTAGAATTGTTAGCAACCCGGGTCTGCCCTGCCTCTGAGCCGGTTCTATTCTTGGATTTTTTAAAGCACTGTGTATGCACACACACACGGCCGCAGCACGCCCGTGAGCGAACCAACAGTAAGAAGATTTAGACTCCACCTCTGAAAAGGTCAATATAAAAAAGTGAATATATTATTGTTATACAGACTTTTGTGTATGTGTATATATATCTACATATATTAAGCTTCATCAAAACCGTCCCTTCTCATTGTTTTACGTATGTTCTTGTCATTTCACAAATTGTGGATCTCCCTCAGGATATAAATAGACACCATCAAACAGGGGCAATTTCTATGGATTTGAAGCCTCAACACAATCTTGTGGAAGATCACCAAAGATCTCCCAGAGACTTGGTGACACTACTAGAAAGGAGAACGCTGCATATTTTGGTCACCTTCAGGAATTTTGGGATTTGGCAAAATTAACAATAGAAATGATAGTATTGTGCTTTATTTTGTTGTTTTAAATTCAAAAATTACACTGTCAAAATGTCTCCATTATACCATTGAATTTTGGGGTGCAGGCTCCTAGGTTGCTTGGCGGCATCATTTACATCCCTGGAATATCACATGCCTTATAAATTACCCAGACTTGTTTTAAAAGTCAACACTGTTTTTTTGGTATTTGAACTTACATTAGAAGAAACTTTGTCAAAAGAGAATGAAACCATATGACCAAGACACAGAAATTTGACCACTCGTAGAAAAATCCATTGGAAATTAAATGTGTACTATTGCAGGTTCATCCTTTTGGGAACTGACTGATAATCATCTGTAAGATAAGTATATTAGAAAAGTTTGGGTGTTATATTAGATTTTTCATTAATAATTTTGTCAGAAATGTTCCTATCTAAACTTTAGAATCATTTTCAGAAGCCCTGGATTGATTATTCCTGGCAGATGAAAAGATGATAAATCACGATGAGGTCTCTGCAATGGGGCATGCTGATTAATGGAACAGCCTTCCCTGGGAAATCCATCTGATGACTTCTTTATTAGTCTGTTCATTCATTCACAGTTTCTAAATGAGTTGCACATTTTCATCCAAACCCTGGGTGCAAAAGAGAGTTATAATTATGTTGTAAATGGATATGGGTTATTATTATCTTTTAAGTAAGAATTTTTAAGACTTTCTGAATAATTGTTTGGGAGTGTGTAAAAATGTAATTTGCAAACAATATAATAGAAATAACAATGAATAATAGCACAAAAGGGGAGGCCTTTGGATATGGGCCCTGCCTTATTTTTAACCTTTGAAATCACTGACCTTTTTGGACTTGCACTTACCTGTCACAAGTTCATAGCACTTATTCACAGTTAATATTCAGTCTGAAGACAGTGACTATGGCCTGTACTGTACTGTAGTTTCCCCTGCATGATGCCCTTAGCTCGCACTACAGTTCCCAGAATTCTTAATTGGCATCTGATGTAGCTAAATGTGAATCATTTCATACCCTTTCACCTATCAAGTAAGGTTTCATCAAATTTATGAAGAAACGACTAACTTTAATACTCCAGTTCTAGAACCAACCACTGATGAAATTCTGAACAGGAATTTTCCAGGCTGTTGATCTAGCTAATACTTTAGAAACCCTTTGTATTGGTCATGCTATGTTTAGATTATATACCAATTATATTGCTGCCTCTTGATTTACCGACAACCTGGCCCTACAAATATTTCATAGAAGCGAGATGAATTATTTTTAGACTTGATGGGTTGGCTGAACACTGCCAAGGAGCAGTTGATTTATAAATATAAGTAGCTTTCCTTGACACATTTAGTAGTATATTGTGATTGCTTGATGTTCCTTGAATATTTTGATAAAGATTAAATGAGATTTTGTCCCTCTTCATTTTATTATGGTGTTCATTCTATAGTCTTTCCTCTATTCTCCCACTCCCCTCCCCCCTGCATATGGTTTCTGAGGGGTACTGTACTTGTCTAAAAGAAATTTCAATATCAGATGTTAACCCTGTTGGAAATCTGGAGGCGGGAAACTATTTGTCTTGTTTTGATTATATAAAGCTTCAACCACTTATTTCATTTTTAAGAGATTTGGGGTGCACTGAGCAACAATGAGAAGCCAACGCAACAATAAATACAGAGAACTGCAACAACATTTTTGCTATTATGTAATATCGATATATGAATGTTAATACTAGAATGAGCAATTATACATCAACACCAATGGCTCCCATCAATCAGGGAAGGTCTTGCACAAGAGCTATGTTTTTCCAAGGGTTTAGAAAGCTGTAGGAACCAGCTGTCTCATAGGAGGAAAACTCCAACAAAGAATGAATGTCCAATTCCTCCCCCCTTTTTGGCATTAATCTTAGCAGGAGTAAACCTTCATCAGGCATTTTTTAGTTCCTGAGGCTAACCAGGCAAAGTCAAGCTACATAGGACTTGCTGGGTAATTAGTAGGACCTTGAACTGCATTTAGAAGCTCATTGATATCCAATACAGTTCCTGCAGCAAATTGCTACACAACAGTAACAAGAATATCCCTTAAGAATATTGGCAATTGCCTTTTGTTCTAGTGAAGGTTTCTGGGTGGTGTTCAAACAGTAAATCAATTCAGGAGATGATACTGGCCTAAATGACTATCTTCAGAAATAAACACAATTAATGAACTTCTGGGACCCTGATCCGGATCTGCTTTTCCACCAGGAGCCATGAATCCAACCTGACCCCAAATTGTGAGCCGTGTTTATCTCATGGATGAGATAAGATTTATTGCAGACAATTCAGGGATTCAACAGCATTAGCCTGGCCCAAGGCTCCTAGTAATCCAGGTACCAGGTTCATGAAGTGAGATTCAGGGATCAGAAATAGGAAATGCAAATAAATGTCCCATCTCCCATCCTCCCCGGCCTATTATCTTTCCTTCTATTTCCATCTCCACTTAACTACTAAAGCCAGTGTCTCTCAGTCACCCATACATGTCCCATGCAATCACATCGGTCACTTACAATTGGCAGTTACATTCTAATATCCCTCAGCCTTCTGAAGGAATGGACTACTCTTTTTCCTTCCACCTTCTCCCACTCTGTCTATTCCTTTTTCCCAACTTTCTTTCTTGAGCCTTTGGAGTCAAGCATTCTGGTTGTCTGCTCTGGTCTCTACTACATTTTTGCCAGTTCTCATAGCTTCTCCCATAGATTCCAATACTGGTTGAAAGAATGCCAATAAGAGTGTCCATGGCTGCTTCCTACACTTTCCCTTGGACTTAATGCCAGGGCCAGAAGTTTCCTTTAAGCTTATTCAGATCTCCAGGCTACAGTATCAGTCCACCTCCAACACTTCAGAACATCCCAGGCTCCATGGAAATTGGTCAGTCAGTTCAATGGGTTAGCTTCAGAAAATTCAGATGATCGAAAGGTCATCTACAGATGCATAATGACCCTTCTTATCCTAATTGAATCAGACTTTTGAATCAAATTGACCCACTTTATATTTTAAATTGATACCAATTAAATTGCAGCTTGAATCAGAATGATCTGATTTTTTTAAATTGACTCCATTTGTTGGATCTGAACTTATACAACTTATCCAGCCTATGAAATTCTCTCCTTAAGTATTAAAGATCCCAAAGCCCTGCTTTCTTTGGAATTAGCCATCTTATTCCTGATATAGTGGTTAAGTAATTAGACTAGAACTGGGACAACCCACTTTCCCTTATATCTTCAGTCATGGAAAACTTTGGGGCAGTCACCTGCTCTCTTAATCAATCTACTTCACAATCTACCCTTCATTGTGGGTAGTCAAATTAAGACACCTTTGACTTCAGGAAAGAAGCCTTGAATTATTCAAAGGAAGATCATAAAATATAAATCCAATCTATTACAATTATAGGATTATTGCAGATTATGGCCTGTACACCACTTGAACTCTCTCTGTGCTAGAGTCAAAAATAAAATGAATGGCTAATAAAATATATTTCAAAAGTCTTAAAATTATAAATGTCCTTTTATTTCCAATATTTATTTTTGAAGCTCATTTGCCTACAGTGTGAAAAAGCAAATTAAAGCAATGGAGCATCCAGCAGCATCTAAATTAAAATAATCAAAGCACTAATGCATTCAATACTTCAGTCTGAAGTAGCAGATGAAGCAAGAGATGAGGCAACAGGTTCAAGGAGAAATAATAGAAAGGTAATAGAAAGGTCTCCACACACATCAGTAGACTTCTCTGAAGAACTCTTTCCATAGATGTCTATGGAGATTCTCAGTTATCCAGGTCATGGCTGTCCCAAAAGAGCTTTTTTCAAGAGGCAACTTCAGAACTGAAGACGCTTCTTGGACGAGAACTGAAATGCCTTCAAAGAAAAACCGAAAAGTCCAGTTGCCTCTTGAAAAAAGCACTTTTCGGTCTTTCCATAGATGAAAGAGATTACTTCTATGAAGCTTCTGGTCTGGTAGTCACATACCTGAATTCTGACAGTCCTGCTCAGAGAACAAAGGCATATGAAGAATAAAAGCAAAGAGGAGACCATCAACTCAGGCTTGTCTCTGAAATTGTCAAAGTACTTTGTCTTTACTAATACAATGTTCTCTCTGGCTGCCATTCTATCACCAAGAAACTCAATTGTTTGGTTTCCCCTTTGAAATCAAAGATATCTGAGCCTGAAAAAGGATATTCAAAGGATTCTCTTCCTTTCCACTTGTAATCCATGAAAAATTTAGACATTGGCTCATTGAAACAAATTCCTTCCCATTCCATCATATGGCCACAAGTATTGAGGAAGGATAAGGCTGGAGCCCAGTGAGATGGTGTGTAGATTTATGGGAGAGCTTTACTGAGATGTATTTATTTTTCTTCTTCTTCTATGACCCTTTAATCCCATTATTCGGGGTGAAGTCGGGGCATCTGAATGCAGCTGAGCATTTACTAGCCAGATGCCCTTCCTGATACCTTTGTGGAGTTTGCAGCAGATATTTTCTCTTTGTGCCCTGATGGAGAAATATCTGCCACTGCCTAGGATTGAACTCTCAACCTTCTGAGTGGGAGACGAACGTCTTCACCTCTGAGGCCACCATGCTGCTCACTGAAATGTATTTACTTATTTTGTGTCTATAGCCACCCATCTCAACTAAGTGACTCTGGGTATCATGCAATAACACAGATCCCAGGCACTGAGACAGAACCTCCAGAGCATCAGACAGGTGTCCTTCAGTGGAGATATAAAGCTAAGAATCACCAGCTTACATCACACCAAACTGTCAGATGACCTCACCCAGCAGTTCCAGGTAGAGGTTAAACAGGAATGGAGAAAATACTGAGCCCACATTTATCTAGTTTTTATTCTGATTCCGGGGGGAGGGGGTTTGTTGCTGTTTTGTCATCTCCGTGTTTATTTTTACAAAATGAAAGGTCACATAAGTCTTCTAAAACTAATCTATATATGAAATTTGCCACGTATGTTCTTCTTGCCTTCTAGGTGCTCACAAAGAAAGGATTTTTTGAAATGACCATCGGAGCATTAGTATTTCTTATATTATTATTAACACGCTCTGATGCTAAGGAGTTCTACTCCCCCTTCCCACCTGAAAAGAAATCTGTTCCAAATGCAAAACACAAACAGAGGAGAGGAGTTTCAGGTACAGTTTTACTTTCACAGCAGCAAGCAGGGAATAGGATAGGGGAGGCTTTTGTGGGGCAAGGCTGAGGGAGAGAAAGGGGTAGGATAGGAGATATTTCTGTGAGGCAAGCCTGAGGAGAGAAGGGGAGAGGCCAATCGTAACTACTCATTAATTTTCAAGCTGTAAGTGTCAATTTATGAAGCCCAATCACATAGTTCTGTAGCGAAGCATGGATATTTAGCTAGTAAATAAATAACGGGAGAGAAACATATTGTAAGAACAAATGCACAAATATGCAATTGGGAAATAAACAGACTCTCCAATTTTATCACTGTACTGCAAACCTTTGAATAGCACAGGGAACCAGTGCAATGCCATGCAATTGAACATCAGGATTGCTTTAGGTGAGTCAGTCGTATTTATACTTGCCTGGGGTAAATCTCTTACCTGGGAAAAGGCTTTGCATTGTTTACAATTTAGTTTCTTGCATCTAGACTGGATCTGGGGAATCTGAGAGGTCGAAGAAATGGGGGAACATGAAATAAAAAAGATAAAATATTTGAGAACTCTTCCTCTGCAACCAGTTTAATTAGCCAAGAGACCAAGAAAAATATCCTAGCTTGTTGATACTATCATTTCAATGTTACCCATTCAGAGCCTTTGGGGGGAAAAGTAAAAGAAGTGAAACTACTGCAGGAGGAGGAGCAGGGGAGGAGAAGGAAGAGGAGGAGGAGGAGGAAAAAGAAGAGAGAGAGGAGCTTGACATTTGAAAAAAAAATTCTAATTTATTTTTCTGAAGCAATTAGTAGAGTTTAATAAGGAGGGATGAATGGATAATAAATATTTCCACCTCTTCTCTTCTGTATGACAAGCCTCAGCTATAATCTTAGATGTATCTTTTCAGGGTACGATTGTCTTTGCCATCAAAAGCAAACTGAGCACTATTAGTTTTCCCCCCCTGTATTATGAAATAAACTACCGTCCGACGCAAGACAGCCTGTGTCAAGTTGGCTTTCGCCCATTAGAATTCTAAGAGCAAAGGACAATGAATTACTAAAAGACAAAAGATCTCTCCTTTTTTTTCCCCCTCAGTGAAAGCCACCTATCCCCTTGCAGTCTGCACAGAATCTTGCAATTATTTGCAAATGGTGTAATTGGAAGTTGTTTGAACAATCTCTCCCTATAATTAAGTGCAGCACAACATTTTTCTAAAGTGCACAGGAGCTTCATTATGAATCATCTGTCTCCTGCTGAGTGATGTTATATTCTGAGGCACTTCCAAGAACAACAGTGCTGCACTCAACATTTGGCATGGATAAAAAGAGACTGTGGGGGAAGATCTTTTTATTCAGCAGCGAGAAGAGTCTCTTGGTTGAAAGTCTCAACTTTAGCTGTGATTTCAAATTGGTAATTTCTCCTCAGTTTATGTAAGGAGAAGTTTGTGTCATAGGTCCGGCCTATAAGAAGTTCAGTGAAAAATAAATTACTTAATGAGAATCATGTTAAACACAAAACAGTTCACACCATAAAACTGGAAATCATCTACGCAGTTCCAAGTTAATAGGGAAGAAAAGAAGGACAAATTAATCCAATTACTCGTTTCTTTCAAAAGGGAAAAATTCCAGAATGATTTTTCACAATCTGCTTTCAGCACATTTGCCTAATTAATGCAATTCCATGCAATAACAGAAATTCATGCTTCCATTAGCAGAGAGACATGTGTAAAAGGACATTGGGTTTTGTCTAAAACATTCATCTTACCAGTAATTTCCTTTGGCCTGGAAAATATATATTTATCATCACTTAACCTGGAAGTTCATGATATAAAGGTTATCATGTGGTTAAAGGTTATATCAAAGTAATATTTTAATGAGCATTAACACTAAGAATAGGTCAGAAGCTTTGGCTGATTTCACAGCATGGGGCAGGGTTGCAATTAGATTAAATGACAAGAGATTCTAACCAATGAGAAATGGTGAGATATAAACTGAATATAACTGTGTATCTATAAGCCATGTTAACAATTTCATTAATGTGTGCAAAAATGGCTTCACTGAACCAGCTTCCTAAACAGGAGTGGCAAATTGTATATAAAGGACGGCTACAAAAGGCAAAGGAAGCTTTGAAGTCCATGGGCATTTCTTCATCAATTGAGATTAATTATGAGCAATTTCTGTTAGGCTCATATAGATTAACCCCAAAAGTACGATAAAACCTTTCTCCCCCTCAGTCTTTTCATCAAATGTACCCCCTCTCAACAACCCTTTCAAAACTGCTTCAGTCTTACCTTTGAAACAAAGCAACATATTGGTTTTCTAATGAAGTATTCAGTTATTCTGATGCAAAGGAAATCATTTCAGTACATTTATTTATAATACCTGTGAACTGATAAATACACTTGCATAGCAATAGTGTATTTTTATGCATACTTACACATACATGCTCATTAACAATAACTTGTAAGTAATGTTTTAAGCCAAAGTAACATCACGACTAACTATGTTATTTAATAGTTCCTTTCTAATTATTACACTTTCTTCAGTTAAGGTTTGATTAGCATGGAGTAATCATTTTAACAAGAAGGAGGGAGCAGTAATTAAAACAAAGACTGAGGCTCCTATATTTGACTTGAACAAATAATTTGTAATGGAAACACAAAACCTGATTAATCAACATGTTCTATTTATACCAGAAGAAGTGGGAGGCTGTCGGTAGCAATTTGTGTGTCTTGTATGAGCTCAATTCTTATCAGCCTTAGACATAAATGCTTCTTCCTTGAAATGTCAGCATTTTTTCAGAGAGTAAGTATAATCAATCAGCTCCAAAACCTCATGAATGTGGAATCCTACCTTGGCTAAAATCGCCAAAGTTCCTCTTGAGGATTGCCGATCCTTTCATAGTAAAATGTGTTCAGGATCCCAGTTCAATTATCTGAAAATTACTTCCATCTTAACAATAGTGAGTTTATAAAATACTACAAAATACAAATTTGGCTGTGTATAGTACATTTAGTTAGAGTTCTGTGCAGATGTGGGATGTTTCAAGTATGAACGTTCAAACTGAGAAGGTAGAAAGAAAATTTTCTTGTCATATTCTCTTAAGTAGAGGTCTCCAAATGCTTCAGCTCATTAACCCCTTTCTGAAGTATCAGATTGTTCATCAATCCCTAAACTTTTACTATACAGAAACCATTGAATAAATATCTTAATAATACTACGTATGGAAAAGAAGGAACTGGAGAAGATAATAAAATACAAAGACCTGCAAATAAAAATAGAACAACTGTGGCAAAAGAAAGCAAAGATAGTACCAATATTCATAGGTACCTTGGGTGCAATCCCAAAACAACTGGAGCACTACTTGAACACCCTCGGCATTGACAAATTCACCATCAGTCAATAGCAAAAGTCAACTTTACTCAGAACAGCTTCCATTCTATGGAGATACCTCTAACACCACAAAACATCAACATCTGCCTATCCCAGGTCCTTATGAAGGACTCAATAGGTGGATACAAATGCCAAATCCAGGCTCAACATCTGGATGATTGTGTGACAAATGGTGGATAGTCCCTTTGACCCTAGGAGTCAATGTTGACTGCTTTGGAGAATCCACCTTTTAAGCTACAGCGAAAGTCGAATGAATCAGAGCATAAAAGGAAAAAGGGATGGATAGTAGAAAGAAGAATAGCAAATTTATCCATATGTAGGAAATATTCTCCCTTCCCAAATTCATTTAATGTTCATCTCTCTAACACTATAGATAAAGGATGGATTATTGGAAGAAGAGATATTTATTTGTAACCTTATCAACAGTGAAGAGTTATTAAGTTTGTTATACCTGTGATAAAGATCAGAAGTCACTTTATTATATATTTCATTTCTTTGTCTTACCTTCTTTTTTCTTCGCACTTTTTATTTCTATTTCTCCTTTCTCTGAGTTTAACTCATTTCTGCTTTTGCTACTGCAATTAAAATATTCAATAAAGTTATGAAAAATAATCAAAACCCGATAGAATAACCTACTTCAAAAGTCATTTTAAGTTACGGTAAGTTGCAATAGTTTGATTGCAGTTAACTTTTATGCTGTGTATCATTTAACAGACAGTAGATCAGCTGTCAGTAGTGCTTCTTTTGTGCCAGATTTCTAGCACAGTCAAATCCTATACAATAATTTAACTTTTTTTCAGACAATTGTTACATTTGTCCCTGATAACCGGGTGACTCTCTTTTCAAATCTCATTGCTAAAAAGCACTCTTCTGGAAATTTCTGGATTCTAGGATCTGTGCCTAACTGACAGTTCACTAACAAACAGAGTTTTTTAAAATAGTCTTCTTACTGTCTTGATGCCGATTCTGGCCTGTGAATTTCCCCTCCCTCATATTATTCCTTCAAATGGCAACGCTTGCTCCTCTCCTAGGTTTGAGTCTGCTCCTTTCAACTGTAAACCTGTGGATTGGTTTCCTCATCCTTTCTAACGCCTCATCCTAACTGTCAAATTGATCTTTTCTTGCTATAAAGTCTTTACTAGAACTCTTGAGTAATCATTTCCTTGCAGACCTTCAATCCATCAATCCAAAGTTGTTAAATTCTTGCCATTCTGTGCTCTGTATAAGTTAGAATAACGATAACCAATGTGGGCTCACTAGCTCAAGCCCAATATAGAGTTGAAAAGCTAGGAATGTAGCCAGCAAACCAACTCTGACCCAACCATGGCTTA
>JANHFT010001298.1:183790-198807 GCA_032467955.1 Pseudoxenodon macrops
CTCCCGATCAGCTGGGACTCGGGAGGCAGAGAATAGATGGGGCGGGGCCAGTCAGAGGTGGTATTTACCAGTTCTCCAAACTACTCAACATTTCTGCTACCGATTCTCCAGAACTGGTCAGAACCTGCTGAATCCCACCTCTGAACTGGAATGTCCACCCTAAGTTGATGTGGTCAATAAAGTGAGTAATCATGTAATCAGACCTGATTTTATTACCTTTTTATTAACCATTATAAAGTGAGTTACATACTTGTTAAGTGAATCATGCGGTTATTAAGCAATTCCATTTTCCCAAATTGATGCTGCTTGTCAGAATCTGGCTGGGAAGGTCACAGATTGTGATTGCACGACCACAAGATGCTATTACCACCATAAATGTGAGTACCTGAATTGCGATCGTGAGAATGTGGAGGAGGTGGTGTGACATTTGTAACTTCAAGGATGAGTCATAAGTTCCTTTTTCTGAAGCTGTTGTAACTTTGAACGGTCATTGAACAAACAGCCATAAATCAAGGATTACCTGTGTATGTTGTCTTCTTAACATTAAACTTTTGTTTTCTATTTATACTTTATAATGAATTACTCAGAGTCTTTTTTACTTTCAACTAGTAGAACAGTCTCACTGTTCTTAAATAATCCTAAACTGTGTGGTGCTTTGACCCCCGGTTTTGATTTCAGCAGTTATCTCTTCCAATCCTGCCATCCTGATATTTTCATTGTAGAAAGTGTATTGTGGCAACATGTAATATTCTCCCACTTTCTTTTCTATTCTGAACCACTCCAAAGTCAGTTCTTATGGTAGCTTCTGTAAACTGTAGTGGTTCCTCAGAAAAATCTAGGACCTCTGGCTTTAATAGACTCCACATTCTGGTGTGTTCTATACAATCCAATGCCTTTCTAGAGACTATAAAATCAAGGTCAACCTCCTTATATTCTCAGATTCTCAGATTCTCTCTGTTATTCATCTCACATTAACCATCTGAACCTACATCTCTGTGCCTTTTTTGAAACCTGCCTGTTCATTTCGTATTTCTTTTCATGTATCTAGGGGAAAGGGGAGCTATTAAAAACATAGGAAGTGTGTTGGGGTGATATATGTGCATTCATTACAGCCTGAGTGAATTTATTTTAAATCCACTGTCCTATATCATCAAGGTCCTAATTGAATACTAGCTGCTTGAGCAGGTTAGCATGAAATCTAATTTTGCTAATCATCTCAAGGCATCGAGCCCATGAAATAAACAATTTCTATGAAGTTTCATATTTTATGGGAAGGATGTTCCTCGTGCTTTTGAAGAAATTCTGTTGGTTGAAGCAATCTGTATTTTGGCAAGTGTTTCATGAAAAATATGTACATTGGAACTCAAGATTTCTTTGTAGAGATGCACAGGAAATGTAAGATTTGGACAATCAAAGTTATTATTAGTATTGTTATGTCATTGTTATTAGATTGCACCATAGAGAGAAACTTACTGTTACTAAGATAACTAAGATATGAAGATTACTATGATATGCTATTTGGAACTATGTTTTATTTTGGCTATTATCATCATGATAAAACAATACGCTCAGTTTCTTCTGACCAGTTGACTAGAACCTATTGTAGATTTTGACAAAATAAGGGCGTGTACAATGAGCATAAGAGAAGGTCATTTTAAAATACTGATCCTCCTCTTTTTAAAGATAACAGAATAACAGAGTTGGGAGGGACTTTGGAGGTCTTCTAGTCCAACCCCCTACTCAAGTATGAGATCCTATATCTGTGATGGCGAACCTATGGCACATGTGCCGGAAGTGGCCGGCAGAGCCATCTCTCTGAGCATGCCAGCTGTCGCCTGTTGTTCTTCCGGGTTCCGGCACACACATGTATGCTGGCCAATTGGTCTTCATGCGCACATGCACACCAGAAACCAGAAGACTAGGTGACAGGTGTGCATGCACATGCTGGAAATTGGAAGTTCAGAACTTCCCTTCTGGTTTCTGACGCTCCTGCATGTGCGTGCCGGGGAGCTGCTGTTCCGGTTTTCAGCACTCCCCTGCGCACGCACGCACGCACTGCTGTTTCAGCACTCAGTGCCGAAAAGGTTCGCCAAGACTGTCCTATATCATTCCAGACAAGTGGCTGTCCGGTATTTAATAAATAAATAAATAGATAAATAAGTTTATTCAGTCAAACTGATGAGTAAAGTTGATTGTTCAAATATATTTCTGGGAGTCCAGGATCATAGATTTATTGTTTTATTTATAATTTATACCTACTTTTTTGAAAATCAGAACACTTAAGTATGTTAAACTCATATTAATCTCAAAGGAAATATTACAGCACAAAAGTATGTGGGCATGCAGATGTGTACCCCACTTACGTGAAAGGACTTTCTTACTTCCTAGATAATATTTACTGATTTGCAGATGATTTGTTGTTGTTCAGTCACTAAGTCTCGGCTGAATCTTTGTGACCCCATGGGCCATAGTATTCCAGGCACCTTTGTCCTCCACTTGAAGCCTAATGTGCTTGGACACGCCTCTCAAGTATAATATCACTTCCTCAGTGCACAAAGTTGCTCAGAATTTCCTGCAAAGTAAGTGAGAGAATGATGGCAGCTTGAGTTTTTCCTAGTCTAGTTCCTTGCTCATTAATCTAATCTCTAGAGGCTTCTGGGGCAGGCTGCCATAGTCTTAAATCTGAAATCTCTTGCTCTTGCTCTACTCACCATCTGAACTTCTTTCTCCCAGGAGATCAGATTCATCCCCTCATTTAAAGCTTTCACCAGCATATAATTGAAATCAGTTTTGTTTCTAAATTCAATATCCAAATTGAATAGATATCTATCTGACGGCTTGAGCAGGCTGTACATCATCTCGAATTCTGGATTTGTTCAACAAGTAACTGAGAAATGTTACAAATCAATAAAGCCTTTTAGCTCTGTTAAAGCGGATTTTAAATGGTGCATCCTAACAAGTCATCTGAATTCTATAGCTTTTCAATTAATTTTTATAGTATGAGTCTCACAGCCCTTTGCTTTGGAGTTTTTGTTTACTCTGTAATAATCATCTGGGACTCCTGAAAATTGCACTTTCTAGATACTTAATGTTCTTCCATAAAGTCTTCAATTTATTGTGAAATAAATACATCAAGAACATCTAACAACATCCATCCAATATGCATGTTACATTACTAATTCTCAAATGTTGGGACTGAGTGGATTGGGGATGAACAGAAACATTTAATTACTTCATTCATTACTATTGCTGGAATTCAATTATTATACATGCCTATTGGTATGGTTAACAAAGCTTCTAATCAAATTACCTTATGGCTCTTGAAAGGCAGCATAAAACGTTAAGAGCTATGGGTAAAAAAAACATCCTTGAAACTTCATTGGGCAGCTCTTAATTATTTGAATTTTGAATCTGTGCTGGTGCGTATGGATTTTTCAATGATCTGGGGATCACAATTTTCCAGTTTGTTAAATGAGGAAGCGAAAAGGAAGGCAGTAATATTAGTTTGATAGGTGCAGCTTGTCATACAGGAGTAAGGAAAAAAAAGATTAATTTACAGAAATTTCAAAATGCAGAATAGAAACATTTCATTTATATTGTCTCTTGGGGGAACTACCTTACTGCTGCAGTTTGGTATGAGCTGGTAGTCAAGAGTGAGAACAGATACAAAATGAGCTCTTATTTTTAATTAAATGCACTTTTTGAGAATCATTCCTTAAGTAGTTGGGAGGTATTTTCCTGGTTTAGAGACATACAGAATTAGGGTGTAAATGAGCAAAACACTCAAGTATTTTAACTCTAGTTTCTGGAAATACATTTTTTTTGGTCAATTCCAGCAGAGAAACAACAACAAAAATGTTTTAAAAGTCTTTCGGCATTATAAAAGCTAACAAATGGTTTTTATGTATTACAAATCATTTAATCATACGTATGAAATTTTATTCCGAGTGTCATGAATAACCCTTGGCTAGGGAGGGGATTATAAATACTGCTGTCGGAAAATAACAAAGTGTAAATTGTGATAATTGCTTTCTTAACAGTGGGAATTGATTAAGCTCTTTGGGTTGATTTAAAAAAAATGTTTTGTCCTTGTTTAAACCACAAGAGACAGCACTGAACTTCTTGGTAAAGTATAAAACAGCAGCTTCATGATAAAAATCTAGCTTTGACGTTCTTATATGCAATGATGTCTCCTTAATGTAGCCCTGAAGGTTGGTGTCATTATCTCACTTTTCTTCAATATTGCACATTTGAGTCCATTGTTTTATGTGGATATCAGTTGTTTGATCTATGTAGTACAGGTAGAAGAGCAAAGTCCTGCATTCCTGATGCATGGGTGATATTAATTTAATTTCATTTAATTAATATTTATGTTGATGAAGATTCTCAGTCATCTAGGTAGACTCGTCTGGAAGTTGACTCATGGCAACTGGACTTCTTTTCTTTTTGGTTTGAAACATTTTGCTGCTTGGGACAGAATTAGCTCCTGAAACTGCCAAAGTGTCTGCTATTCCTGGCAATAGATCTCATCATCATGATAGTGCGGTTCAAGAAACATTGTTACTGCAGTGTTTTCCATTGGGGATGACAATTTGAAAACTCCAGCAGCTTTCAGGCCCCTATTAAAATGTTAAGGGTGTTGTTGTGGTTCACCGCCAGTCTGCGGAGCTGGCAGATAACTCAGACAGCAGAGAGTACTATGGGTCAGCTCTGGAGTCTAGGGAAGGCTCAGATGGGGTCTCTGCATCAGAGGAAGAGATGGGGCCAGAGCCATCTGGGAGTGGTGTGCCGGAGCCTGCGGGGTCTGATAGCAGTGATGCAGAGGGACGGGGGTGCCAGTCCCTAATGCGTAGATGCACAGAGTGCTAGAAGGCAAGAGCAGTTGCAAAGGAAAAGGGCTACTCGGGAGTAAGGCTGGGAGGGGTTGGCCCCCTCCAGAAGACTTAAAAGAAGAGCTACTAGATGTATGAGTTGCAAGAAGCAACTCATTTGAAATCATCTCGCAGCTCCACGTGTGACTCTGACTACTGGTTTGGTTTTGAATTTTCTTGCTTAGTTTTGGAACTTCGTTTAATATTGCCCCACAGACTTATCTTGAAGGACTTTGGCAGGACTAATTGAGATAACTCTTGGAAATGAATCCAATTTCCAGCCACCGTAAATAAAAAAGGCTTTTAAAACACCGTTTGTTTGCCTTGGTGTAATCAAGAAGCCTAAGTCAGAACAGCTGTTGAACTTTAGAAATCTAAAGGACTTAGGACCTGCCTTTCTGAAGGAACATCCACATACTTCCAAATACAAGACTAGGCTTCAGCCACCGGTTATGTTTCATATTCCAAGATTGTTGATGGGGCTTATATGGGTTCAGATGGCATTCTTGTGAATAAACATAATGCTCTGCAGAATACCAACTTCCTATTTTCTATCATTTGTATTAAAAAGAATTTCAAAGCTAGTAACTCCAGATAGGACAGGAATCTGGGGGTTGTGAAGGGACAGGGGGGAAATTCATTGGGTTAATTGGGGAAATCCTTTTCAATGACCCAGCAAATATTCATTGAATTATTTCTACCACCTGTTTTCCTGGATTTGGAGAAGCCAATTACAAATATGTAAAAGGAACTGGTTATAGGAGGATCTTCCTTCCCCCGGACCCCCTCCCAGGCCAGAAGACATCCAAGAAGGTTCTGGGGGTACACAAAAACCTGAAGTGGGTAGTCAAGGCATTAATGATGCACCTGGGGAAAATCCAGCAGGAACTCCAGGTGCTGATGCAGCCATTGATGAAAGAAAGGATCTGCTCTAAATTGCTGGCCTCTGCTGAGAAGATGCTGGGCATACTGGGTCAAGAAATTCAATCAACCATTTTTGGTTACCATGCAAGAAGCCAGGGGGAAAAATACAAATGGCTCTCAGCTGAAACCATCAAAATAGTTGAGCAAAGAAAACCAGTCAAAGCAGCAGAAAAACAGGAAGCAGGGAGAGTGAGTGCAGATTTCTAAAGAGCAGCAAGAAAATGCAATTGGACCAACATTGCAAGCAGATAGAAGAGGACTATATGAAGGGCCACACCAGGAATGTATTTCAGACGTTCAAAGGATTTTTGAACACCATTTACTGTTCATAACAGTACTATCAGAAACAAGGAAGGGAAAGAACTGTCCAATGAACAAGGTGTCAAGAACAGATGGCAAAAACCTACAGAAGAGCTGTGTGCCAGCAACAGAGAGATCCAGCCTCCTTGGGATGATGAGCAAAGGGAAGCAGAAATAGATCCAGCCATCCTTTGAGAAGTAGTATGGGCATTGAGCCAACAACCAAACAACAAGGATTCAGCTGTTGATACCACCTCCTGCAGAATTACTGAAGCCTATACCACCCACAACCATCACAGCCATGTGCCAGAAAATTTGGGAAGTGATCACATGGCTACAGGATTGGAGATGACCATTGTTCACCGCATTGCCAAAAAAAGAGCAATTTCAAAGATTGTTCCAATTACTACACAATTGCTCTCATCCATCATGAGATAGCAAGATACTCCTTAAGATAATACAACAATGTCTAGCATCGACCATCCAAAGGGAATTACCAGATGTTGGAACTGGTACCAGATGTTGGACCATATTGCAAATCTATGCAGGATCATCAAAAATCTCCAACATATCAAAAGAGCGTCTACATCTGTTTGATTGATGACAAGAAAGCCTTCAATTGTGTCAATCATGCAAAGCTTGTGAAGAGCCCTAGAAGGCCTGGGGATGCTGACATATCTGGTCAAGATGGTGCAGTCCCTGTATACAAATCAGGAAGGCATTGTGCAAAAATCATACAGAGACCCTGATTGGTTCAAGATAGAGAAAGGAGTACAGCAAAGTTGCATTTTTTCACCTTTCTTATTCAACCTATTTGTCAAACTGATCATGAGGAAGCTGGAACTTGAAGAATCAAGTAAAGATTGGAGGAAGGAACATCAATGCTAGTGACACAACTCTTCTCTCAGAAACCAAAGAAGGCTTGAAACGTCTGATCAAAAGGATTAAAGAAGAAAGCAAGAAATTTGGCTCCTCCCGAATATCAAAAAGACCAAGCTTATGACCACCACAAGGATTGGAAATGTCAAAATAACAATTGATGGTGACATGATCAAATGCATGCAAGAATTCAGCTTTCTAGGATTGATCAAAGTACTGAATGCAGTCCAGAAATAAAACACTGAATCACACTGGGTCACACAGCAATTATGAGCATGAATCAAATCGAGTATGAAAAAGCAAGAGCATCCTCCTGGCAATTAAATGCAGATTAGTCCACACCATCGTGTTTCCCACAGCTACCTATGGTTGAGAAAAGTGGATCATGAAAAAGCCAGACAGGAGGAAAATCGACTTGTTTGAGCTGTGGGTTGTGGAAAAGACGCCTGCACATTCCTTGGGCAGCAAAGGTGACAAACAAGCAAGTATTGAAGTGAATAAAACCAGACATATTGCTGGAAGGTAAAATCACAAAAGTCCACCTTACATATTTCGGCCATGTCATGCAATCAAACTCACTGGAAAAGGCAGTTATACTTGGAATGTTTAGCGGTAAAAAGAAATGAGTCCACCAAAAAGTAGAGCTAGATACTATTGAAGTCAATCCCAGCCAGAGCATAAACCAACTGAAAGAAGCAGTAAAAGATCAGAAAATGTGGAGACAGATGGCTTATGGAATCACCAAGAATTGGACAAGATTGAATGGATATCATCATCATCATCTTTAAAAAAAACAGGACTTCTGAATGACAAAAACCATGTGTGTAGAACCGGCCTTGATAAAATATTTTTAGTTTTGGATGCTGAATATTCTTTAGCTGTCTCCTGGGTCATTGTTGTATGTCCCTTTAAAAAATAACCAGGATGTGTTTATGTGAAGGACATATTAGAAGTAATTTAATTTAATTGTATTGTATTGTATTTGATATGGCCACCCACTCTGGTTAACTCCAGGTGGTATCTTCAATCTTTGTTCAATAGCAGGACAATTTGCATCAGAAGTGGTCTTTATCTTTTGTTTTTTCATAAATCTATTACAATTATCATTTTTTTAACCTACTAACAATGGGGTTGCAAAAGAAAGCTATCTGAGGTGACCAAAACTAGTGGAAAGAGGGACAGATGATCAGACTGTACCAGGCTTAACTGATAAGACTTTCTGTTTGGAGACTAAGCTGATAGACCTTATTCATATTATGAATAACAAATGCAGGGAACTCTATAAAGAAAGTTATCCCTTAGCAGGAATAGCATCAACAAGACCTGTTTGTTTTTTAAAAAAGGTATTCCCTACAATGTAAGATACAGGAGCATTGAATTTAGGGGCAATAGATGTTAAAGCTGGACTTCCATCCATGTTCAACTTGAATGTGTGCACATAAATAAAACATTAGATCATACCATCACATTTCCTAGAACTTCCTTCCAAGGGAAACTAAATTCAAGTGAGCATAGCAATTGTAAAATATTGCACTGTTCAAAGAACTGAAGTTTAAATAATAGTATAACTACCAAATTAATGGATGGTTAGAATGTGAATATACACTGTGTGTATATATATATAATGTGTTATGATATTAAAACAACTTAATTTATCTTTTTAAATTTCTCACTAAATGAGTGCAGTAAAAGAATCAGGGCACCTAAAAACTGTCAAACACAGTAATGTCTTTGGGAGAACTAGAAATAACACGGCAACAAAACCCAGCTTTTTCCAAGAAGGTCCAGGCAGTTAAATAGAGTGTGGAAAATGTAGTTCTTTAGATAATCACATCCCAAGAGACTCCCATATATTACAGTATATCTATTTACTGAGATGGCTGCTGAAACAGTTATTAAGATAATACATGTGAAGCTCTTCAAATACTCTAAGATGCCAGAATGGATTTTCTCCACTGTTTCCCTTTCCTAAAGTTATTGCCCTACAGTTTGCTTATTCAAGAGGTTAAGAAAATAGCAGGGAGAACCTGGAAAGTTGCAGAAGAACCATTAGGCTATTCTGTAATACCTTAATGAGAACACTCAAGTTCTAAATGTATATAAGGATAGTGGAAATGTAAGTTTTATTACCAAGAGTTCTGCACATGAAGATTATCTTATCCATAGAGACTTCCATGTATATTTAACTCCATGTTTCTAAAAAAAATTGGAAGTATGGCATATGAAGTCAGTGGACAAGACATAAATATTTCAAGGGCAAATTTTTACTATATATATCCATAGATACTTTGTGCATTCAGGGTACTATACCTGAATACGAGTGTTATTTAATTCAAGAGTTAGGCACAAATAGACTTTGGAAATTGTCCATCAGTTTAGTAGGCAGAGAAATTAGATAAATGGTTCTTCCAAATTTCTCATTAATTATTTCAAGAGGGCAAGGTTTCCCGTTCAAGATGGTATCCCCAAAGTAATTTTTTTTTTATTCTAAGGGAGGAACTTTTTCCTGAAGTCTTCCCTTAAGATTCTATTCTATTCTATTCTATTCTATTCTATTCTATTCTATTCTATTCTAAAGATTTAATGGAAGAGGGGGATGCCAGAGGGGTTGAAAACACAGGAGACACAACTGTTCTGTCTTTTGTGACAATCATTCAACCTCTGGTCACCTGAGTTTTTTTTTTAGCTCTCTCTTCTCTTCTGAAAAAGGTTGTAACCCAAATTCTATCGTCTCAAGTACAATGAGAAGTGGAAGGAAAAATGCAGGAGAATCATGATCAATTCCCTACAGTTGTTGGGATCCCTATCATTATGTAGTTTTTTCAATAGGAAGATGTAAACAAAAAGTTTATCAGGACATCTTTACAGCCTGGTAATTTAATGAAAGTCAGCTTAGAAATTCTGATGACAAATTTACTTCCATCACTGATCTGGAGAGATTGCAAGAAATTCAGGACAAGTAATGACCAGCTTGTGTGAATCTCCATCTCTTTATGTAAAGGTATTTCCCACCCTCTCTCTTTCAGAGTAGCTTCCACCATAATCCAGTTAACTGATGCAGTTAACTGAGACATCTGCTGATGTCTTGCTGCCTTGATGCATTTTCTTTTTAGGATTTTCATTTTCCAAAAGCACAAATTGTTTATTATCCAATTGCCATTCCATGAACTCCTTTGTCAATGAGAATTAAGACTGCTTTCTTTTCACCTTAATCTTCTCACAAATATTCAATTCTTCCTTTTAAGGCCTTTTCACTTCACTCCAACAGCTTGCATGAGAGCCCTGTTCTTCCATACTAACAGATACTACAAAGCTCAACTCTTTCTTGAGTCCATAAGGAACTAGGATAACAAACTAACTGTGCCTTCTCCTATCAAGTCTTCTCCAGATGTTTTCAATTGCATCTCCCCCAACTGCTTCTTTTCACCACCCTGGCAGAAGGAGAATCTGAAGACCCTGTCAGTCAAGGAATTCCAGTTGGCAGCATCCAGGGGAAAGAGGCTTTTCTGCTGTGACTCCCACCCTTCGGAACATTGTGTCCCCCAAGGTGAGATCCACACCCACCTTCATCACCTTCAAAAAGGGCCTAAAGACCTGGCTATTCCAATTGGTATGGGCCACTGATGGGGGCATATCATACTGGACAGGGTTGGGCTAGAGGTGGGTTCTACTTACTTTCCCTACCAGTTTAGAGTCGCTCCGGAAGTGTGCATGTGCATGCCCTCATCACTTCCAAGTGAAAACCCTCTGCGCATGCGCAGAAGGCTTTGCACATGTGCAGAGGGTTTTTTTTCGGCCAATTTTCAGCCAGAGGACTGGTTTGGGGGCGTGTCCAACTGGCCATCACTGCCAGTTCAGTGAGCGAGTGGAAATTCCCACTCCCGGTTCTAGAGGACTAGTCCGAACTGGCACGAACCCACCTCTGGGTTGGGCTTGATGCCAATGTCCAGAACACCTGGAGGATACTTCATTGTCTGCTTCGGCATTATCGGAAAGTTTCTTATCTGCCTAAAACAGGTTCTCATCGTTTGGACATCTTCTATATCTATGTGTACTTCCTTGACTAAGTTAATGATTGTTGATCGATATATTTCCTAGACAATTTCTTATACAATTTTCTGCTTATAGGTTTTTTCAACATCCTGGCATTCAATTAACCCATATGGCACAAACGATTCTAAGAATAACATGTGCACTATTTTGCACTTCTTTTTCTTTCATACCAGCAAGCTATGTCCTTCGTTGTAGGGTACAGTAGTCTCTGCTGACTTTAGCAACAAAAACTATATTAATAGACTGGAGTGTTTTTTTTTTTCTGATTTGCTTTCTGCAACACAGAGACCTTCATAATAAGTATAGGGCATTTCCAGATGACTTGCCTTTCCATTGCCATGTCTTCTAATGTCACCTTCTAAATGAAGCAGGGTTTTGTGCTGATCATGGAAACTGTCAGGATGCCATGGGAACCTCTGTGCTACAAACAAGGACCAAGCGTAATACATAAAATTATCTGCTACAATGTCCTACCTGTCAATGACTACTTCAGCTTCAACTGCAATAATACACGAGCAAACAATAGGTACCAACTCAAGATAAACCGCTCCAAACTCAATTGCAGAAAATACGACTTCAGCAACAGAGTGGTCAATACTTGGAATTCTCTACCTGACTCTGTTGTAACATCCTCAAACCTCCATAACTTTAACCTTAAACTGTCTACTGTGGACCTCACCCCATTCTTAAGAGGTCTGTAAAGGGTGTGTATAAGCACACCAGTGTGCCTACCATCCCTGTCCTACCGTCCCCATTTATTCATACCCATTTCCTGTGTTCTTATCCATGTTTATACTTACATCTATTATCTTGTACATGTTTGACAAACTAAATAAATAAATAAACAAGGACCACTTGTAGAGATGCTATACCCAATCTGAATGTGCCTCCCGATCAATAAGTGAGCAGAGATTTTTCAGCCTGCCAGTACTCTGGTCTTGCCCCACCCTTCCATTTTATACCCCCCTTATCTCCCTCACACACAAAAAGAAAAGGTAAGAGAGGGCTACCCATTTACAGACAACTTTCTGGACTGCTGGCACAATAAATAGTCCCCCACTTATGACTGACCACTTAATGACTGGTACAACAGATTTTTAAAAAGCTACTTACAATACATTCTCAAAGCTGTGTGTGCAGTCTAACAACACACTTACTCGTCTCTGAAAACTAGAAGGCTTTTCTGTGGCATTATTGCAAATTTTTCCAGAAAGAAAATTTCCCCCTGAAGGATATTTCCTTCACAATTCAGTGAACAATTATTACTATTAAATTATCATTTCTTAATACATTCTTATTTCAATAGGCATGTGAACCAATAACTATACAGCAGCATCCTTGTCCCTCAGATTAAATATGTTTTAATAATGAGAAGCAGAAACCAGGGACAAAGTTCTCATCGAGTCTCAGAAACAGCCTAATTATTTATTTACATACCAAATCATGAGGCAGACAAATACATTATTTCTAACAGTTCCCTAATGTCTGATTTTAATCTAACCTGTTGGGTTATGCTGCTTGCATGTGGAAACAATGTTGATTCTTTTACTTTTGAAACACTCCTGATTACTTCTTGATAGGATTACATTCAATCATATTTTTAAATGGTCACTCGGCTCCTTTAGCAATAAGCTACACATGGAGGAACAATTGCATTCCCTTCAAGACAAGTGCGTTAGACTAGAATTCAGACTTAAGACCCTAACTTTGTCTGATCACCCTTATCTACCATAGACTTATATATGATACAGTATTATATTACCTCAGAAAATGTTGGGAAGAACCAAGCCTAACAAAGCATGGAGCTAGCCTGTATTCAGGACACAACCACAAAAAGGCTCAGTTCCTCCCTCAGTTCCTTGGAGACTTATCGAATTTTCCCAGAAGTAGGCTGCCAGACTGGGAAGATTCCTGTATTATAGGCAGAATATAATGAAGTAGTCAGCTTGAATTTGTGTAGATTTTGTTGTTTATGCCTCACAGAAGATAACTGTATTCTCAAGAGCAGGTTTTTGGAGTGGAGGAGAAAGTAAGGGAGAATTGTCAAAATCTAAATCTAGTGCAAGAATAATGTTTTCCATTCATAGCAAGATTGGGTCTCACCTGAGGTCTCCTTCACTGTAGCAATTAGGATTTTAAAGAATAGTTGTTGTGTTAGGGGACAGTACTACCGGTAAGAGGTTTATTGCCGGGACAGGAAAAGTACATTTCAAGCTCTCCTAAAAATCTCCCCCATCATGAAGCTATTATGATAGTTCATGGCAACCATTGGGTACCAGTCATCAATCTTCCATGTTAACCACTGATGCTTTGGGACGGGTGGATTTGTTTCTGTACAAAGTCCATAAAGAGAAAGGGTATTTCAAGGACAATTTTTTGTTGTTGATGATGGTTCTCTTATTTTAATTATAAATTTCAGACATAGAAATCCATGACCAGAATAATAGCACAGTTTGATTGGATGGTATGGAAGAAATTATATAATGTGCTATTTAGAACATTGGCTTTTGCTACAGTTATCCTCAGGAATAAGAGAAAAGGAGGGAAAAAATCTTCCAGTCATAAACATGAGATGTGACACCCATGACTTGCCTAACTTTAAACAAATGATGTAAAATATCAGAACAGTTTGTACTCAATATGTGTGGGACTGTGTAACAAAACATGGTGGTGTTTTTTTTAAATATAATTATGTGAAATGTAACTGGGTTTTTAATGTCTATTCATGGAAACAATCATTTTGTTACACCTTCCCAGGGTAATTTGAAGGGCATGCCTGGGAGTGGAATCACGGCATGCCAAATGACCTTTAGTTACAGTAGGGAAATAATAATTTAGCAAGAGAGTCAAGGTAGCGCTGTATTCCAGGAACACCTGCTGGTTGTTGAAAGAAACAGATGCTATAATCATATGTAAAACAGTCATTCAAAAGTACG
Organism: Pseudoxenodon macrops; assembly: GCA_032467955.1. NCBI lineage: Eukaryota > Metazoa > Chordata > Lepidosauria > Squamata > Pseudoxenodontidae > Pseudoxenodon > Pseudoxenodon macrops. The sequence goes on from JANHFT010001298.1 coordinate 197,754, forward strand.
ACAACGGAGGAATGGAATAACGTTGTGGGAGAAACAGGGGAGGCTCATGAATGCCAACAGAAAGCCGTGTTAGGGAAGGTTAGCACCATGCACAATTGTAACTCCGCTTGATACAAATGAACAGAATTTTGCAGGGAGAATCCATTCCCCACCACGTATGCTTTTAGGACTCCATCAAATTATTTAGGGGATGGATGTATCGTTTCACTGAAGGGATGAGTATAATCCTGCAGGCTTTGTTTTAAAGTTTCCTTTCTTCTGTTTTTTTTTCTCCTCACCCTTCCCTTCCCAGGGCTTTTCTTTTGCTGTAATTAGCAATAAATGATCAATGACTGACCGACAGATCAGGGATGGGTTCTAACTTACCTCGCCGTCGGTTTGCTGACTCCCGTGCCGCGTGGGTGCGCCTCGTGCACATGAGCACGTGCATGCACAGTAGAAAAAACCCTGAAAAATTCCCCCCCAAAAAAAGGCCGAAAACAAGATGGCAACGCATGCACAGTGCCAAAAACTAGCTTCTGCGCTTGCATAGAAGAAAAAAATCCCCCCCAAAAAAAAATTTCCCAAAAAAAATTCAAAAAAGATTTTTTTCCCCAAACAAAATTAAAAAAAAATTATTTTCCCCCAAAAAAATGCAAAAAAAAGATGGCGCCACCAATGGAGCAGAACCGGCTCCATGACGTCACCAGCTACCTACTTGGTAGAACCGGTACGAACTGGTAGGAACCCACCTCTGCAACAGATGATGTGACTTGTTAGGTGTAGACTCCAAATTATAGGGACAAGATGCACACAGGGAGGAGTGGAGTGGAGTCTTCTCTCAATCCATGAACCTTCTGCAAGGATGGATGGGATGGGCCAGTCCCCTTGAGGTGAGATGGTATATGGATTATTAGATCACAACTCAGATCTCACACAGCAGTAATCCCAAATCCAAAGTTATGCTAATAGTAGTTCAAACCCCATAACATTTTTATTTTCTAAAGGATTTCTCTCTCTCTCTCTCTCTCTCTCTCTCTCTCTCTCTCTCTCTCTCTCTCTCTCTCTCTCTCTC
>JANHFT010001300.1:13040-23939 GCA_032467955.1 Pseudoxenodon macrops
GACTCCCTCTTCTTTGTGGCAGCCCCTGAGATATTGGAAGACTGCTATCATGTCTCCCCTGGTCCTTCTTTTCATCAAACTAGACATAGACATAGACATAGTTTAATTGTTTTAGAATTCTTCACCACCACAGAGTCACTTGATTGGAGGTGGCTGCCTATAGAAATTAAAATCAATAAACGATTCCTTTTTCAAACCGGTGGCCATTTCTAAAGACAACCCCAGAATCTTATTGGTTTGATGAGTATCTTTCTCTTCCTTAAGCCGCAGGCAAATCTACCTTTGTGAATATTCTCAAAAAAGCCCGAGAGGAATGGGAAATTGTTCCAGAGCCAGTGGGGAAATGGTGCAATGTTCAAGACCGCCACGATGACTGTGAGGTATGATAAATAGCCATTATATGGAGTTGGCCATCATTAAGAAACAGATTTTTTCAGACAAAGCCAAGCAGAGACAAGATTCTGCATGCTGCTACATTCCGTGTTAGAGAAATTTTATGACACGGATAGGCAACTCTCAAATTGAAGGGTGTGTCCAGAATTGGAGAACATGTAAATCTATCATTAACACAAAGCCCAGTTTTTAATTCTCGTGTAATTTTGATGAATGTTTAAACAGGAGCTGACGGCCTCACAAAAGAGTGGTGGAAACCTTCTTCAGATGATGTATGAGAAGCCGGAGAGATGGTCCTTTACTTTTCAAGCCTATGCCTGTCTGAGCAGAATCAGGGCTCAACTCAAATCCCTTGAAGGGAAACTAAGAGAAGCGGAGAATGCTGTGGTTTTCTTTGAACGATCAGTTTATAGTGACAGGTTGGTACCCCCGTCTGATTCTTGATAACTGTCTTCTTGTGTCATCTCCCCTCAGTTTTGCATCTCCTCCATCCTTTTCATTTTTGGGAAAAACTGAAAAGCTTTCCTCTTTCCAATCATGGAATTGGTTTCTTGATACTCGATTGGGTTAGAACAATTCGGATACGTGAAGTACAACTTCCAGTGTTCTTAGCAGTGGCCATTTTAGCGGGGGGATTCTGGAAGGTGAATTCTGAAGAGTACATATATACTTTGGGGAAGGCTGGACTGTAGCTAGACTATAGAAGAGAGAGATAATATTGAGGGTGCAGTCTAGGGAGGGCTTCTGTCTTTATTTTTTCTATAGCAGGGGTGTCAAATTCAAGGCCCTGGAAACAGCAAAGGACGGCCCACGGTGCCTCTGCCAGCGAAAACAGAGCCTACCGAGCTCCATTTTTGCTGGCAGAGGGTTGCAGGAGCCCGTTGCAGCCTAAAACGGCGCTCGTGAGGGCTGCAGGTGGCTCTCCCAAGCTCCCGTTTTCGCTGGCAGAGGGTTGCAGGATGCCGTCGCAGCCAAAAACAGATCTCGGGAGCCGATCTTCACTTGCAGAGCGCTCGGGCCGCCACAGGCACCCCTGACATGAGTGATGTCAAGCTGGCCACACCTACTCTGGCCACGCCCACCCTGGCCCCCTAAGGTCAAACAGCCCTGATGCGGCCCTCAATGAAATTGAGTTTGACACCCCTGGTCTATAGAGAAGGCAGTATTTAGCCTGTATGCATATACAGGTCGTCCTCGACTTACGACCACAATTGAGCCCAAAATTTCTGTGCTCCAGAATTTCTGTGAGACATATTAAGTGAGTTCTGCCCCCCATTTTATGACTTTTCTTGCCACAGTGGTTAAATTCAATTGTTGAGTTTAGCCTCACGGTTGTTAAGTGAACCCAGCTTGCTTGTCAGAAGGTCGCAAAAGGTGATCACATGACCCTGGGACACTGCAACCGTCATAAATATGAGTCAGTTGCTAAGCGTCTGGATTTTGATTCTCTGACTGTGGGGATGCTGCAACGGTTGTAAGTGTGAAAAAGGGTCTTAAATCACCTTTTCCAGTGCCACTTTAACTTTGGTCACTAAATGAACTGTTGTTAGTCGAGGACCACCTGTATAAACTACTTTTAAGTAGCTACCCTTGAATGTTTGTGCAGTTGACAGATCTTAGCCAGGATCCTGTCTTTATAGCAGTTTATTTATTCTATTAATTTATATAACCACCCATCTCACATTTGCAACAGGCAGTGAAGAACTGCCAACAGTTAAACTGGCTGTGAAAATGATTTTGTTTGTAGGAACTATATTTTGTTCCAAGTCCAAAATAAAACATTTCCCCTATTTTAGGATAATTAAAGCTAAACTGAATTCTTTTATTTTTCTGGAAAGGTACATCTTTGCATCCAACTTATATGAATCTGATTGCATGAACGAAACAGAGTGGACTGTTTATCAAGACTGGCACAGTTGGATGAATCAGCAGTTTGGAGCAAGCCTTGAACTGGACGGCATTATTTATCTCCGAGCTACTCCTGAAGTAAGAAACGAAGCTTTAGGAATACACTGGACATTAGAGCAGGGCTCCCCAACCCCCCCGGTACGTGAAACGGCACCGGTCCACGGCATGCCAGCAACCGGTCCACGCAAACAAGCAAAGGCCCATCCATGGGGCGCTGGCAGGACGTGGAACAACGCTCCCACCGATCTGCAGAAAAACCTCTCCATGGAACCAGTCTCTGGTTGGGGGCAGCTGCCTTAGAGTACAATCCTTTGCAGAGTTTTGGTTCTTACCTCATTAATATTAAAAATATTAAAAAGCTGATCTTTCCAGTTGTGGCTCTTTTCCTGTCTGAAAGTAGCCTTTTGCTTTATTTCAGTTTTGCCTGAAAATCTTACCTTTTTTTTTTTGGTCTTTTTTTTATTTTAGAAATGCTTGGATAGGATTTACATCCGTGGAAGGGATGAAGAGCAAGGCATTCCCATGGAATATCTGGAGAAACTCCATTACAAACATGAAAGCTGGCTCCAGCATAGGACATTACGGTATTTTATTTCCCTGATTGTCTATGGCAGGGGTCGGCAACCCGCGGCTCTGGAGCCGCATGTGGCTCTTTCATCCCTCTGCTGTGGCTCCCTGTTGCTGGTTGGCTCCGCAATTGATAGGACTTTCGGTTAGGACAGGTAGAGGAAAAATGTCTGCGCTAGGAGGAGACTCTATGGTGGGGGAACAGGACTTCCGGTTGGCAGAGGAAAAAGGAAGCCGCACTAGGAGGACTTCCAGTCAGCTCCAGAATTGAAGGGGGGGGCTTCTGGTTAGGACCTTTGTGGCTCTTTGAGTGTTTAAGGTTGCCAACCCCTGGTCTATGGAAATTCTCTGTCATCCAAGTTAATGGTCACTCCAAAGGTGCTTTTTCAAAAAGCAACTGGATTTTCCTTGTTTTCCCTTGAAGACACTTCAAGGAAAAACCAAGAAAGCCTAGGTGCCTTTTGAAAAAGTACCTTTGGGACGATTTCCCTGATAGTTCCTGCTACATCTATCCAGTGACGTCCTCGCGAAAGTGTTTTCCGTTGAGAGATCAACCAATCTGTCCTTTGAACAGAGATGACATTGGGCCCTAAGCAAATACGGAGGCTATCACTGGAAATTGTGTCTTCCCTGGTGAACTAGGGAATTGGGTGGCCCAATCTCAGAATAACAGGGTCGGAAGGGACCTTGGAGGTCTTCTAGTCCAACCCCCTTCTCAGGAAGGAAACCCTACACCAAGCCTGTCAAACTGGCAGACCGCCAGCCAGATACATCATGCACAGGCCACGCCTACCCTGGCTCTGCAAAGGCAAAAAACGTCACAATATGTCACATGACGCGATTGAGTTTGGCACCCATGCCTTATACCAGGGGTGTCAAAACTCGTGGCCTACGGGATGGATGCGTCACATCCTGGTCCATCCCCCGCCTGGTTTAAGAAAAGGGGGAAAAGTCCCGTTACAAGATGTGATGCCGCTGTGACGATGCAAGTTTGACAGCCCTGCCCTACACCATTTCAGACAAATGGTTGTTCGCTTTATAGTCACATGAATTTGTTAGGTAAATAATAAATAAATAAATAACCACTAGTTGAAATATTTGAGCCAGTGGAAATTGTTAAGAGATGTTCCATTTCTAAAAATGTATCTATTTTCATTACTGACTGTAATTTTAAAATCTCTTTTGTGGCTCTTTAATACCGTAGTTAGTGTGGCTATTAGGAATTATAAGCCTGGACAATTCTGGCTTTTAAAGACATATTAGCAAAGAGGTGTATGATCCAAGGTATACTGGGGCTTGCTTCAGAACAGGTGTTATAGGATTTCTGCATATTTCTGAAGGAAATTCTCTACCTTTCTTCTGTTTCCAATTCAAGTTGCAGTTTTTGTTGTTTACAGAACAGAGTTTGAATACTTGCAAAAGGTACCCGTCCTAACCCTGGATGTAAATGAAGATTTCAAAGGCAACAGAGACAAACAAGAAAATATGATTGAGAAGGTAAAACTTAACCAGAGAGTACTACTTGATATGTTTCCAAGTGACTCTGTTAATAATCAAGAGCTCTGTCCTTGAATGTGTCTATTGAAATCTGCATGCCCAGCTAGGGAATTCTGGGAGCTAAGTCTAAAAGTTGCTAAGTTTGACAAACACTGATTTAGGGCATTGTTCGTACACTGTCATAAAATACCAGTTGGCCTAATATCCTTAAACTCAACCACTAATTACCCAAATGCCCTTAAATACCAGGGTAAATTAAGATCAAATATATTTTCTGGTTACCGTATTTATAGATCCCTAACTGTGTGCGTATTCAGAATATTCTCAGCACGCAGCTTCCACTTTTGTTTAGCTGGTCTATTAAACTGCTACTTTCACTCTTTTTATTTTGCAGGTCCAAGAATTTTTAAGTACCTTATAGCATTGCCAGAAGTCTTTAACTGAAGCTGAGCGTTCCCACCATTTGGATCAGTTATTCATTTTATCAATGCTTGACTTTGCTTAAGCAGGTTCAACTGCATTGTGCGGTTAAATATTGCTACGAGCTGGCTTTCTGTTTGCTGGGTGTCCAGGTTCCTTAGGTGAAGTCTTTGCTGGGCATGAACATTTGTTGCCAAAAAAACAACTGAAGAGAGGACTTGCCGTGAACAACTGCCACATCTTTTTTTATAGCATGAATGAAATAGTTAAATGTACCGATGTCTCTGTAATTAGCAAAACTTGGAAGATATGTCAAATGTCATCACATACATTTTAATCATCTATATTCCTGTGGGGTGATATAGGGCAGCAACTCCCTCCCTATAAGCTGGAGATTTAAAAAAAAGAAGGTTTCTGAGCTTGCATTTGTTCCTCAATTATATCTTTAAGTAACAGTGAAGCAAAATTTTGGTAGCTTCATGTAAGTTAACAAAATGGCTGTCATAGATGGATGGTGGATAACCGGAAACAGATTATTCTAAAGCAGAAGCATTTCCCTGGAATGTGGATGCAATTGACGGATAAACGGTGAAAGCAGCCACTCATTCTTTCCATGTTCAAAAGGAGCACAGTTTGCATTGCAGTGGTGTAGCACTGGTTGGGTCAGCTGATTAATTTTTTTCAGTCCTGAATCCACCTGTGTTCTCAAGGCAACCCCTCCAGTTTTCTAGCATAGTCTATTGACTTCTTCCTGTAGAATAAAATGCCCAAAGTAAAGCATTTATCACCACCACCTCGGATTCAAACATGCTCTTTCCTTCACTCAGAAAGTCATGCCAAGCTCATGCATCAAAGTTACAGGGGCGCCATAAAGAATCACCTAGGTAAATCAGGACTATTTAATGACTTCTGCACTGTCCCAAAATGTGTGTTTTATTAGATTGATCTAATGCAGGGGTGTCCAACCTTGCAGCGTTGGCTGGCTGGGGAAGTCTGGGAGTTGAAGTCAACAGAAAGTTGCAAGGTTGGACACCCCTGGCTTAAGGCGTAACTGGCTGCAGCCGATTTGCATTTAGCTGCTTTCTTGCTTCATGTTTTATCGATTTTAACGTACTACTGAATATTCCACTTAAGCTTGGAGTTGTTCTCTTAAAACACTTGAACCCATTTTATATTGTCAGGAATACTGGAAAGGAGCTTCAGAAGTAACTGTGGTTTAATTTATTAATCTCTTTACCATTTCACGTTTTAAAACTGCAAAGCATCAAATCGAAAATTTAAAAGTGTATTTTTACACGGTGTCTTTAGATATAGTCAAAACAAGTCCACGTTTTTAGCCTCCAGAGACGTACGACGTTTGATCATCTTGGAAAGTTTTTTTCTTCTTCTGAAATAAAGATCGAACGGACTGCATTTCTGTATCATTAATCATATAAATAAATCTTAAATCATTTGTCAGTAGAATTCTTAGGCTCCAGGCTGGATTTTTGCTGCTTTTCTTTTTAAAAATGCTAAGATCGCAGAACTTTAAAAAGACATTGGGGATATTTTGTGCTCATATTTCCACAATATGTTCTACACTGAAGCCTCAAACATTGTTGGCTCAGACATTTATAGAATAAAGGAGAGTTCAGGTTAGAGCAGCAGCCCTAGTTCTCTGCCCAGTCTGTAGCCATGGCAGCTGGTCTGTGCATAAAATAGCTGTATCACCCAGCAACTGTGCCCATCTACCTCCTACTGAGCCCCTAAGCATTCTTCTTGTATTCATTGCTGCCATTAAAACTGGTTTTACTATCTGCAAAAAGTCCTCCTAAAAGCCTGATGTATCAGTTGGAAAAAAGCATGGATTAATGAGACCCAGAGCAAGAAAAATCAAGCAAATACCTGATTAAAAATCATCATCATCATCTCAGTAGCTTACCCAGGTGTGCCTTTGCATTTCTTGATAAATTAAGAGCTTCAAGAGAATGGTGGGCATGTAGACAATGTGGTTTGGTTTAGCAACGAATGAATCCGTCACAAGGTTTATGGGAAGGATTACAGGGAGTCCTCGACTTAGGGCCACAGCTAGACCCAAAATTTATGTCGCTAAACAAGACGGTTAAGTGAGTTTTGCCCCATTTTACAACCTTTCCTGGCACAGTTGTTGAGTGCTGTTAGTAATACAGTTGTTAAGTGAATCTGGCTTCCCCATTGACTTTGCTTTTGTCAAAAGATCACAAATGTTGATCGCATGACCCCAGGACACTGCAACCGTCATAAATGTGAGACCGTTAACCAAGCATCTGAATATTGATCACATGACCTTCGGGATCATAAGTGAAAAATTATCACAATTCATTTCAGTGCCGATGTAACTTCAAACCGTCACTAAATGAATGGTTGTAAGTCAAGGGCGACCTGTATGAAAATAATTTGGAAGTGCTTTGGACTTTACATGAACTCTGTTTTCCGTTGTAACTTTCAACGGTCACAAAACGAACTCTCTATAGGTCGAGGACTACCTATATTCGTAAATAACCACTCGCTGTTGTTGTTTTTTAAATTATACTTTCTAAAAAACGTTTTTGGTTTTCTTCACCAGCAGAATATTAATTCACATTTGGAAAACCTCTCTCCAGTTCTTTCGCTGTCTGTGACACACAGCAGCCATCTCCCATGTGCTGCTTAGCAGAATTGTTCAAGCCACAGCTTCACAACGTGTGTGTGTGTGTGCACACAACCACTTGGGGAAATGCATTGCGGTGCCACACGGGGCCGCTGCCGGCTCGCTCTTCACCAAACGGGGATTTTAAACTTGCTGACCTGCTGTAGCCAAATCAAGAGAGGTCACCTCCGACCCACTCGCATTTTAAGTACTTTGTAAACGGGCCTCCTGAATTGGCAAGGACTGGGGAGAAAGCCGGAAGGATTTAAAAAACAGAAATATGGTCTATATATGCTGGGAATTCTCTGGCCATCTTTTGACTTCCCAGCTGTTCAGCTCTGCGGTGAGATGGAAATGCTTAGATGATGCTAATCCCGGCGTGGCTGCCTGAAAATTATCTTCCGGGCAAATTGTATCTGGTCTCCATCCAAACAGCTGGCCCAGTCCGATTTCTCCACAGGTTATCAAGCAAGAACAGTAACCACTATTATTAATATAATTAATAGAGGCCCTCAGTAGTGGTAAGCCGTGTACAGGTATTTTACCATAGAAATTAAGGCTTGCTTATCTGTATAAGTACACATTGGACTTTCTCCGCCTTAAACCTGCCAGCAATTTGCATGCACCTACTTTTTAGGAGAGAGAGAGGAAGAAAGATTTCTAAATTAAAAGTCGGGATTTTTGAGAATTTTCTGTATAAAGTAAATACAGGTTAGACCTTGATTTACAACCAGAGTTGAGCCCAGATTTCCCATTGCTAAGCAAGAGAGCTGTTAAGTGAGCTTTGCCTCGTTTTCTGACCTTTCTTACCACCGCTATTGAGTGAATCACTGCCGTCGTTAAGTTCGTAACATGGTTGTTAAGTGAATCTGGCTTCCCCATTGACTTTGCTGGTCAGAGGGTCGCAAAAGGCGATCACGTGACCCCAGGATAGCGCAACCGTCCTAGGTATGAACCATCAAAAGTTTCATCACTTGACCACGAGGTTTGCTGCAACGGTTGTAAGTGTGAAAAATGATCATAAATTACTTGTTTTCAGTGCCGTTGGGAGTTTGGTCACTAAATGAGCTGTTGTAAATCGAGGACTACCTGTACAGGATTGCTGGCTTGGATGTTGCAGGTTAACTCATGCAGCAGACCCTCCGCTGGGTTTAAGATGTGGGTTTATAAGACTCCTATCTTCTCATCCCTGTGATAGAAGAATGGTTTGTATCACAACTCCAGGAGTGTGTTGTTCTTCTCCATAACTTTCTCATTCCAGTGTTTTGTCCTCATGGCTTCCTCATTCTTGGTTTCACGTTTTCCAAATGATTTTTATCAGCAACCTGATCTTAATCCCTTCCACCGGTTTCCCAATCTCAAACACAGTTCCTGCTGGATATTCCACCTATTGTCCTTTCATAACCTTAAACAACCTTGGCTGATCTTGGGAACACTAAACATGATTGGATTCACTTGAAAATGATAAGAATAGAATAGAATAGAATAGAATAGAATAGAATAGAATAGAATAGAATAGAATAGAATAGAATAACAGTTGGAAGGGACCTTGGAAGTTTTCTAGTCCAATCCCCTGGTTAGGCAGGAAACCCTACACCACTTCAGACAAATGGTTATCCAACATCTTCTTAAAATTCTGTAAGATGTTTCACCACAACCCAGTATAATATCAGATAAGTGGTTTAAGCAGACATAATTGTTTGGTGGCTTTGAATATCAATTTGATTCAATTATACAAACGAGAAGATGGCTCATCTGTTCCTTTTTCTGCTAGATTGTACACAATACTCAGGGAAGATCTTGTATTGAACTTTCTGTCACTTGAGTAAATGAAGGCACACAAAAAACAAATTCCCATCCATTTTTGAAGCCTTGTATTATTTTTTTATGAAAGCTGATGCTGTTGTAATAGTTCTTCAAAAATAGATGACATTATTTTCCATTGTCTTTTAAAGAGACTTGATGCCCAGACAAAAGATTATTGCTTTTCCCATTCAAACGCTAAGTGTGAAATTTGTATGTGCAGAGAGTCCTGTGTATCACATAAATACAACTTAAACCACTTATTAAAATATAAATCTTACCTTATCCTTGCACCAAAAGGCAAGGCAGGAATGCAAAGCTTCAGAGCTACAGTAATGGATGACAGCCACTTCAGCGAAAAACAATGCATCTAGGGAAGCAATTCTGAAACTTTTCTAAAGTAAGAGATCACATGGTAGATATATTTGCAACAGGCCAGGGAGCTCAGTAGCCTATACTTTTAAATATGCAGTCTTGAAGTTCATTGGCCTTATCTTTTACTCATCTATGAGGGGCAGCGTGGGCGGGACAACCCAAAAATCAGCTGGCCAGCACACGCATGCATGGTGGAGCTGAGCTAGGGAAATAGCTCACGGGCCTACAGATATGGCTCCGTGCGCCATCTGTGGCACGCATCCCATAGGTTCGCCATCATGGATCTATATCAGAGGTGGGTTCCTAACGGTTCGGACCAGTTTGGAACTGAAAGATGAAACCAAGGAAATCAATTCTGGGCAAAGTTGAATTTTAAAACCCTTTATTTCAAAATTGAAGAAGTTATACTGCATTCACAACTATAGAGTTTTCCATCTCTTCCAAAACCAGAACACTGGAATTGTTTTGGACAATGAGATAGCTTCTCTAACAGCTTGCCCTCGTTTTACAAAGCAACAGGAAACTTTGGCCAGTATAGAACAATTTAACAGGGATCAAAGACAGAAAGGTTTTTTTCCCCTAACCAGCATCTAAGCCAACTGAGGCATAATTATTTGTATGCTGCTTACTCAAATGACTCTAGGTAGCTAACAAGATGCAGTCATTCAACATCAATAAAACCAATAAAGCATTAACAATCTTTTCAAGGACTGCCATTGTCTTCCATCCAAACCACATTCTCCAAATACCAGATGGAAGGGATGGCTTTTGACTTGCTTCCTAAAAGATAAAAGACAAGATGAAGTTCCGGGTATAAGGCAGGGGTGTCAAACTCAAGGCCTGCGGGGTGCTTAGATCTGGCCCACAGGGCCACCCTGGAAACAGTGAAGGACCAGCCCGTGGTGCCTCTGCTAGCAAAAATGGAGCTCGGGAGGGCCACTCATGGCTCTTCTAAGCTCGGTTTTCACTGGCAATGGGTTGCAGGAGGCCATCACAGTCAAAAACGGAGCTCAGGAGGAGGCCACAAGTTCTGATTTCACTGGCAGAGGGTTGTAGGAGGCTGTTGCAGCCAAAAACGGAGGTGGGCAACCACAGCAGAGGTGGGTTCCTAACGATTTGGTCCAGTTATACCGAACCATTAGTAACTTGGCGGCCTGGTTTCCTAGAACTGTTAGAGACCCCGGTCTGCCACACCCCCAAGCTGGTTCTTTTGGAGGCACCATAAGCACTACCATCTTGGATTTTGCTTCTGCGCATGGACATAAGCTTTTTTTAACTATTGCATATGC
>JANHFT010001301.1:94300-105270 GCA_032467955.1 Pseudoxenodon macrops
AGAAACACTGTTGTAAATCCTATCAGTATAACAATAGTAAAAAAATTAAAATGTACAGTATAACAAAAACCTGACTTTCAGTTCTGCCGTATCTAATAGTTCTTCATTTTCTCTGGAAAGAGGGAGTTGTTGTATAAAATATTTCTTTTTGCCACTATTGCATCATTTCCCACAATTCACGACACTGTTGTTGGTGTCTCCGTTCTTTTTAATGAATAGAAATTCATGCAGACATTTTTAAACAGATGATATCTTTACTTAGCCTGAACTCCTCGGCTTAACATTTTGTGTTTTATTACTATTTTTAAAAGGTGCTTTTGAAAATGCTTTAAACTGGACTTGAATATTATATTTATTGATGGGTAGCTGGGGTAACTTTTAAAATGGCATAACAGTAATAAAGCTGTGCAGACTTTCAAAGACAGCGCTTAGAGCAAAATACTCCTTCAAAGCTGCTTTGTTCAGCAACACAATTGTGTTCTGCTTCTAAAGAACAAAGTGAATCATCCGTTCCTTTTCCATAATTGTGTCTGCCTCATTTGGCTTCTAGACATGATGGAGGAGGCCCCAAAACAACATGAAGTGCCTTGATAAATCATAATATTGCTGCACCACTGTGAACTGTGTACTGTACATAGGTTTCAAGTAATGAAGTGCCTTTTTGTAGGGTGTTATCATTGACAGTTAATCATAGAATACTAACCTCTGAACTTAGAGGATTTACTGGCGTGCTTATTCCTGAGGTGTATATTAACTTAAAGCCCAAATCAGGGCCAGATATAAATGATAAAATACACATTTTACCCATATAATATCAACAGTCCTTTAGGAAATTATACTTAAATATGATGGATGTGGGATTCAGGATACCATATTTTGTTATGGGACATTTTAATCAAGTCCAAAAGTGAACAAGTCACTTCTTATTTATACCACTGTGAACTTTCCAGAAGTTAGTTTTATTGATTTATTCAGTTAGCCAGAACATTTATATAATTAGCAAAGTAAATATGAACAATGTGTGCTTTGGCTGAATTAGAAATAGCTCTTCTTCTAAGTCACTGCAAGTTACCTTTAGTGATCATCTTTGCTGCAATTATCAACTGTTCAACTTAGATTTTCCCTTCAGATTTTTTTAAATTGGTATCCCCTACATTATTCTTTCGCAGTTTTCAGGATCCATATGAATGCTGCATTTCACCACAGCACAGAAAAGTCGTTCCCAGGATGACATCAGTAGAAAGAACTTAAAAATTTATATAATTATGAATTTCATTTCTTTCTCCTTCACTTCATTTTAACAAATGCAGTTTAAGCATTTATTAATATTACACCTTTGCTTCAATTTAAATCCAGACTCTTTGCTTTTCTATATGCTTTTCTAATACCACTCAGCACTTGGCAGCTTTACCAGATAATAGAAAAGTCTTTACTATGAAAATTTGCCATATTTAGAAAGCAACTATGAACCTTTCAAATAGATTTCTATGCATTTTTTAAAAAGAAGAACCCGAACTAGAGATTTATAAAATAGTTCTTAAAATAAGAGTCTAATCGATTATACTTTTCAATGATGCCAAGAGTATCTCAACGACTTATTGGATGTCCGACAAAGCACCCTATTTTCAGCCATTCTTGTGTAGATTTTTTTTCTATAAAAAGAAAATAAATGTAACAGACCACAACTCTTTTTTCCTTTATATTTGATATAACAGATACAGTAGTATTGAGTTGTCATATGTAAATAAATTAATAGGGCATTTTATAGAGGATAGATTTAATAATAAAATTATAATAATGATTTATATTATTATATTATATAAATGAGTTATATTTTCTGTCAGCTGCTCATATACAACATGTCAAAGATCATAAAAATAATATTTATATGTTGCAAATCAGTAGTCTTGATTCACCAATACCCAAGCTTCCTTTTCAGAAAGCATTCCTTTAGCCCAGGGGAAAGTTATCTCTTGAGGAGAGCAAGCAGGGAAAAAAAGCAATGCCAAAGGACAGGAAAATTAAAAAAGGAAGGATGAATAAAAGGATTATGTCTAGCAGGGAAAAGTACAAAAGGCCACAAAAATGATTTTTTCGGGGGCCTATAGTTGACTTCAGATCAAGAATTTATACTAGTGGTTATTACTTCAGCTCATGGATAATGTAAGCTTCTTTATGTGTTGTAGGAAAACTGTATGCTCTAAACTTACGATCACTGACTTATCTGCACTCTTGCCTACTAAAAAAATAGGCCTAATAATAAACGCTGTTTAGAAAGCCAGAGAGCATGTACCCAGCTTGACCAGTATCTTAAGTCATATATGACCCAACCACAAAGACTTGGCCTCTGTTAAAAAAACATACCAACGACACAAAAGAGGACAGATAATATTTCTTAGCTAGGAATTCCTCGGGGGATTACAATCTTATACTTTAAAGTAATGGATAACAAAATTGAACAGAGTTTATGACTTTATAGTAAAGATGACCTAGAGCTTAGAGAAAATTGTAGAAATAAATTTAGGGAATAAAAGATAGAATGCTGGTTATAACAAACCAGAGGAAAATTATTGGGAGATCTGGTACTTTCTCTTGTCACCTCTAATTCTTCCCTGGATAATTTCTTTTTGTGGTTGTCTGCTTTTGCTATCAATCACACTTCACAACATTTTACAACCAAAGCTCTTCCAATAACTCAAGTCAGTTTGTAAATGCATAGCACCTCTGATGATCTTCTAGCCTCTGGATAATTATTTTAGGTAGTGAGAATTTACTATGCTATGAACAATCTCTCAAAATAGATCACTGGACTCTCCAATGCCATTTTTAAATGTCTCATTTAAACATTGATGTTTATTAGCAAATGATCCACTATTATTATCTTTATTAACAAAATATGTCCACTAAAACATCCCACATATCCTGTGGACAACAGCCATACCCACTGTGGGGCAAAACAGTGTTCAAGATAAGGATGGCTACAAGGATGTCCACAGACAGCAGCAGTGTCACTGCCAAGGACACATGCATGACAGTAGTGACCCCCAAAGGCGAAGAGGAAGAGATGCTGTCAGTCGTCAGGCCTCATAATCTGGAGATGGATTAGGCCCACATATTACATGCAGTGAAGCAGGCACAGAGGAAATGGAAGCCAACCCCTTGGAAACAGCTGAGTAGGACACTTACAGTAGTTGAGTGTTGCCATGCCACCCAGCAGAGAATACAGCTGAGGAACAAGAGCAGGACTATAACAGTGTTCAGGATGACCAAGTAAATGGGAAAGAGAGGCTGCCAGGGAGAGTAGCCAAGAGATACTACTCAATGGCAATTCCTGCAATTGGCACACATCAAAAAGAGGTTTTCAAAGGACCATCAAGAGAAAGTGCATGGAGAAGGGATCTTTAATGGCACTCAGGAAACTATGGGCATTCTCAATCTCCAGGTGAAGATTGTCCCAAAGGTGTTTTCCAAAAGGCAATTTGACTTTTTTTTTTCCTTTTGAGGAGATTTATCTCAGGCTGTGATTCTGAGCCATGGCAGCTGCTGATGACAACAGAGGGGAGAACCCAGAGGAGTGGTGCCATTGGAGGCCATTTTTCAAAGTAAGCAAAACACTCCTTTGATATGAAAGTTTCTGTTTCTAATTTAATAATGAACAAGAAGTGAATTCAAACATCTCAAAACCACATTTAATACCTACTTTCATTATCTTCAAGTTCAAAACTGGAACCGTTTTTGCTCTCTTCCATCAAATAGAATGAAAAATTATGGTTTTCCATAGCATCATCTTTATCTACTGCACTGATTGTTTGGATGAGCTGGAAACAAAAATCAATAAACAATGTGTTTAGTACCAAAGATTATTGCTTGGCTTTTAATGCAGTGGGTCATAACTGCAGGCAATATATTCTATTCAATTAACAAAGTTACAATTGTGCTTGTCTCCAAAGGGCAGAGAATGTTTTTAACTGCTGCTACAAACTGACATTATTTAATTCAATCTTTTTTAGGGGTGTTGATTTTTTAAAAAATGCCCTACAATTATGCCACTTGATTTTGTATTGATTGGAAGGAGATAAACACTAAATTCTTGAAGTAATGTGAATTACTTTTAGAATAGCAATGCAAAGGTTAACTAAAGTTTCCATAAGTAACAAAGAGGGACAGGAAAAGGGAATAAATATAGTATTCTATCCTTTGTTTTTCAAGATGAAAAGTATAACTTTCTATGTTTAAACACATCCTTCAATACCTATTTGCTTCCTTCACACAAACCTCATTGACATCATTTAAATGATATATTATGGTAGCTGTGATCCAAAGATTGTTAAGGGTTCATGTGCTGAATTTTGATTCTTTGAGATTGTAACAGATTGAATATGGGAACACTCAGTTGTGTTTTCAAAGAAGGAAAATAATTCCCACTGACAAACATATCAAACTAAATTGTCATTTGTAAGAAAAGTAAAAATTAGCATGTTTGCATTTTAAAAAGGATACATTTCACATCTCATAAACAAGTCATGTTACAATTGCCATAATAACCCATCATTTCCATTGCAGGAAAAAAAACCTGCTACTATTGTCAGTAAAAGTTGTTTACCACCTCACACGCTATTTTGAAAACACTCTTTAATTTCCCATTTCAATTCAATTTTATAAAACACCCCTTAATAATTACCGTAACCAGTTGGCATTAGAAAATCTAATTGGACTAAAACCAGATAACGTATGCATATTTCTATTAACGTTCTAAAATTGTTTTCCCACTTTTTTCCTTAAAAAGGACCAATATCTTGACTTTGTCATCATGTCCTATAGTATTTAAGAAGTGCACATTTATTGTTATGCCTGGCATAAAAGAAATATTATGAGTACATCAGTGACATACATTTAGTTCACCCATCACCCGTGGAAAAATATGCATTGGAATAACATATTTTGGAAACCCAGGTATTTAAGTATTAATATGTTACATTGTGCCTTGGGGCTGAATCAGCAAATTTCAATTAGACTACTGTATGAATGAAAGTGTTGATTCAGCTTAACAGAATTGCAATAGGTGGCAGTCCAACTTCCCTGTGTCAGCATTCCTCTCATGGACTTTCTAAGGAGCATGTCCTGTTGCTAGAGTTGCATGAATAACAGAATTGGAACAGACTTTGGAGGTCTTCTAGTCCAATCCTATATCACTTCAGATAAGTGGTTGTCCAAGTTCTTCTTAAAAACTTCCAGTGTTGGAGCACTACAACTTCTGGAGGCAAATCATTCCAAATATTAATTGTTTTAACTGTCAGGAAAATTTTCTTTAGTTCCAGGTTGCTTCTCTCCTTGATTAGTTTCCATCCATTATTCTACTTCAAAGATGTGATGAAAGAAACATTTTACAGACAATATAGGTTTTATGGTTGGTGCATGTTTTCCATACTTTTTCTTCCTTTGATATATTCCTATACCAGCAAGTACCCTACCTCATACACTGAAAAGCAAACACCAATTTCTCAGGGTTAAATAATGAGGATGTACATGTGCACATTTTTTCTATGTGCTCATGTTTTGTTAGCGTTTTACCTATGAGCATATATATAGCTATAGACAGTAAATGCCAGGCGTTCAACTGTTTTGTGTCCTATATATTAACTGATACAAGGCAAGCTTCATCTCATAAAGCAAGATACAGTTAAATTAAAACATGCATTGAGTATTTATTTGTCTATTTGATATGCATGTATATACATAAAACATTTGGGGCAGAATCCAGCAAAATCAATGAGTTACTAAAAATATGAATTCTGATGTTTTGGCTGAATTAAAAGTGGAAAAATCATCTAGAAAAGTACATAGTAAGATATTTTCGACACTTTCTTAGTTTCTTAAAGTAGAAGTGGAGCCATAGTTTACTGGCTGAATATGTGATTTCCATGCAAAATACCCAGATTCAATTTCTGGCATCTCCAAACTGAGCTGGGGAAAAAAAAAACTCTTCCCGGCAACCTTGGAGAACAGCTGCCAGCCATTAACTACCTAGGATTAGATGGACCATTGGCAGCTTTCCATGCTCCTAATTTGGCATCTAACAGCCAAAGGAGGAGGGAATTGTTTAGTAAACAGCTGGATTTCCTTGCATCTTTCCCCAGATTTAAAGCTTCAACTGGCAATATAAGAAGAAAAAGAAAATTGTCTATTTTCTAATTCAAAGTAACTAATGATACTGAATAAATAATGACACCATTGGGTTTGAGTTGGGAAATTGGTGATGAAAGAAGGTTAAGTCCCCACTCTGCAGAGTGAAATGGTCTATAGTCTTGGATATTCCACCTTGTGTTCAGTTTGGTCTTAGATTAATTACTTAAATGTAGCAAATGATTGGATCTTCCATAGACTGAATGTTAAAAACAACAGTCGTGCACTAATTATGTTTGCATCAAGGTTTAGAATGCAAAAGTAATATAGTTAGACTATATTTTGGAAACCCAGCATCTGCAGTTGGCTTATTGATTGTAATCTAATTGCTAAGAACTGTGTTGTATCAAGCCTCATTAATCTGAAAACTGAAATTATCTACAAGGCAGTGAAAAAGACAACTGGGTACCTGCCTAACATTTGCTTAAATGGACTATGTGTTTGCAATAGTAATTTAACACTCTGGGAAGGCTATTCCTACTGATGCCGGCTAGAGACATTTTCCTGCATTTATTTCTACATGTTGTCATTCAATCTGATAAAAGGCAATTTGCATTCAAAATTGTTTTGAGAGAGTAGAGAAATTTGGAAACACTTTATGGTTAGAGTAGAAGTTTGCACTGATTTAGCAAGGAGATGGCTCTGTATCTGTTGTCCTTTATTTTGTCCTTGTCTCTTCATCAGTTTACATCAGCCTCTATTCTTCTCACACTTCCAGTAAATCCTAAAGGAAGTTATCATAGTGAAAGAGCTAGGATTAGGCTTTTTCAGTAAAGATATTCTTAGGCAAATTTGGAGAAATTGTCCCCCCAATACATTTGTCCACAAATTTGGAAAAGAGTTTGGACAGGATGATTGGCCTATCTTTAATTTCTATCACCCCAAAGAGCAAATAGATGCATCATGCAGGTACTTAGGAGAATGAGGAAAGAGCCACATTTAAAAAATATGGGATCAGAAATATTTTTAAATGCCAGAAAAGAAAGGACATTCTATTTCTACTTCCAAAGTAAATACATCTGTCTGGGCACTTGATTTGTCAAGGTAGAATGATGGAATCTCACCAGTTGACCTAGATTTAGACATGGTGAAACCCTAAGATTTGAGACGCTAAAGGGGTTCTGCATGCAAGTACAACAAACAACTGAAATCGATAAGGATGCTACCAAAATGCATAATGAAACCATTGTTGGGAGAGAAACAGCCCACTTTGATTAGAAAATATGAATGCATGCAGAAACAAAGCATATTGTAATTAATGAGGATCATGGTGGATTAAGTGGATTAGTTGTGCGGTGGCCTAGAGGTGGAGCTCTTGCCTCACAATCAGGAGGCTATGAGTTCAATCCTAGGTAGAGGCAGATATTTCTCTGTCTGGGCATGTTGAGAATATCTGCTGAATATAGTTCCACATTGGTGATAAGATAGGAAGTAAACACTCCATTCAGTTGCTCAGACTCTAACCCACAAGGGATTATTGAGTCATTAAAAGATGATGATGATGATGATGATGGATTAATATATGGAGATGTGCATATATGAAACTATAACAAAACTGTAATAAACGGAAAAGAATCTGGAATGTTCAAAGCCTCCCTCAAATTGTAACTCCCTAAGCAGTACATTGTTTAGTTTATGCCTAAAACTAGCTTTAATAACCTTGGAGTACAGGCTACTATCAGGAGTATAGGCTAACAACATATTCAGTGCTGTCAGCTGAGGTACATAGTCCTTAGCAGAGACAATAATCAACCTATGTTTACAGAAAATAAAGTATATAGAATCAGTTCTTCAAAAGATGATGGAGCTCACCATATTATTGATTATGGCTAGGTTTTAGGTGGCTGCTTAGACTACATCTTCCTTTTGTACTAGGGGTAGGAAAAACAACTTAATTCAGACAGTGTCCTTTGGACTGATGAGATTGATGATGTTCTTCAGTGAATCTGGAGTAAAGCATACTGTACTAGATGAAAGGGGTCAGCGGTGAAATCTACTTACTTTCCCTATCAGTTCGGAAATGTGTACTCTGCTCGCATGCATGCCGTCATCATGTCTGATTTTTGACCCTCTAGGCATGCACAGAAGGCTTTGCGCATGCACAGATGGTTAAAAACCAGGAAGTGATGATGTCAGGGTGGGTGGGCGGTTCCTCACGCTGCTGCCGCTACCAGTTGTCTGAACCAACCACCACTGCCGCTACTGTCAAGCCTGAACTGGGCCATATCAGTAGCATTTCACCACTGAAATGGGTGCTTTCTATAATAGTATTTGATTTTGGAAGTTTGATTTGTTCCAGCTCTAGAAAATTCTAGACATATTCCAAAAATTGCTCTGATGGTTCTTTGATAGACTTTTATGCATTTTAATATTGTGTTTATTCAATTCATTTTTCTTGCATAATTGCATTTTTCCTATATGTTCTTCCCTCAGTAACTCAGGGGAGGAAAGCTATTTATATATGGGGAGGCGAGAACGACAAAGTGAATCTTCAACATAGCTTTCATTTATTCAGAAAGCTCCTTCATTTTATATATAAAAATATTTGACTTAAACTGTTACTGTTTATATTATTTAGGATATTTTTTGAAAGGGAGATTATGTCAAGTCAACAGGCCTCATTTTTATTATAATTGCTGATTTATGTTAAGTGCTAGGTAAATAAATGTTGTTTTACCATTTCTGACTGAAAGTGCACACTTTCACCCACTTTACAATACATTAAATTGAGTAAATTGCCATATTAAATTCAATCCACAGATGATCCACAAATTACAGGGATTTGTGTCAAAGTAAATATGTACAAATGTGGAAAGACACTGATAAATTCAATGTTTTGTGTTCAGCTGGATCTGATTCTTGCGTTTGAACAAACAAAAATCATATCTGCAAGGCATAACGTTAGCCACCAGAATGTTTTCAAAGTGATTTGGGAAAACAGTTTTCCCATTTCTGTAGAAAATGCACAAATGATGGGTAAATATGTTTTTTCGTACAAAAAATATGTACAAAATAATATACATTGGGTAAATATATGTCGATATAGAATACATTTTGTAACCTTTTTTCATTTTTAAGCAATTTACTGGAAATAAATAATGTAAAACTAACATGGGCTAGTTTTATAGTGATTTGAATATCCTAATTCTATTATGAGCAGGAACAAAATTGGAAGCAATATTAATATAAAAAAATAAGTACAATATGTCCTACCCCCTAAAAAAAAAAAAAAGTTCTAGCAAAGTCAATGGTAAAGCACTTCTTCTTGCTACAATAGCTAAACAGGAAATATTTTGAAGCTTTTGCCTTTCACATTATTTTCCTACTGAGAGATTTGAAGCAGAAAATTCCAATCTTTTTTTCTGTATAGTTCCAGGTCATCATAATTCTAACAGAGTCCAATTCTTTCCTTTGTAATACCTTAGATCAATTTGGTCCCCTTTTATATTGTTTGATAAATTGCTGCCATTCTAGCATACTTGTTGGAAAGGAAGCATTTTTGAAGGCAATAGAATTTATCTGCAAACTGAAGCCCTTCTGTAGATGTGGTGACCTACCTGCCCTACTATTTCAGGTGTGACATTAAGCAGCGGAATAAGAAGTGTGACTGCTTGTTGCTTCAATGTTCCACATGCTATGACATCCAAAGGGCATCTTTCCATCTCCTTTAACAGAAATATATTAACACTTCTTCTTTTTGATACAAGGAACAAAAAAATCAAGGGCAATTGCAAAGTTTAATTAGTGTAGCTAGTGCTTGGCCACCTACCACTGACAGCAAAAGATTTATGCCTTCAATGCAGAGCTATCATTAATCAATTTAGTGCATCTACAAAATCCCTTTAATCCCAGGTGAGTCTTGATACTAAAGTTTATCTTCATCTATGCCATATCAAGATTTTATACTCGTATTGTGATATCTGGCTCAGTCCTTCAACCATCACATGTAATGTAATTGACAATCTGTTCTGTGACACATACACACCCCGGTAGATTCTACTTCGCCACAAATTATGCTTATGATTATTTTGTGATACACTAGAAGAATGTTTCTGAATCTTGGAAATATTAAGATGAGTGGCTGGGGGATTCTGGGAGTTGAAATCCACGCATCTAAAACTTGCCAACGTGGAGAAACACTTTACTAGAGTTCTGTATTTTCTAGGATGGTGACCAAATTATAGAAAATGAATTGGAATACTGATCTCCTATGTTCTCCTTTGACCTGTAACATGGGGGAAGAAAATTGTAGGAAGGAAAGGTATAGTTGTTTATTTCCCTTGACCACTCTTCATCAATTCATGCAATAGAAGAGCAGTAGAAAGTAAAAGGCAATTTAGCAGTTTTGTCAAAACCTAGCATTTTGATCAAGATTACATGCATACACAAAAGAGGTGTTGTTTTGCTCATACTGCTATAGCAATCATCTTATCCTTTTTGGCTCTGTTCTTACTAATGTCAGTCATACATTTATGAATACGACACATATATTGTCCTATATTGTCCCATCCTATTTTGAAAATCTGTATGGGAATCTGTGGTTAAAACTAAAATTATGGATGCATGGGGTGATTGATCTATTCATATAAAACAAATGGTATTCTTGCTCAGCTGCTAAACTATGCATACAGTGGCTTCTTAACTCTTTTTTTTTAAGGAATCTAAAATAGCAAGAGAATCTTCTCTCATAGTTAGCATGCTTCAATTAGACCAGTGGTTCTTAACCTTGTTGGAGGTACTGACCCCCACCAGTTTCATATGCACATTCACTGAACCCTTCTTAATTG
>JANHFT010001301.1:116168-127532 GCA_032467955.1 Pseudoxenodon macrops
GCTATGACTTGAATCAATAAACGAGAGCTGACTGTTCACTGCGACTCGAGTCTTCCTTACTGCGTGATCTAACACTATTGATACTCTTGGTCATTGTTTCTTACTCTTCTTTTCTAGCATATCTTTACCCATCCTTGAACTTCCTATCTGGCATCCGTGTGATTTCCGCCCATTCTGTGTCCACTGTACCACAACCATTTTAAGTACTTCAGTAGCAACACAGGCATGTCGGAAGGAAGTTACACAATTGCAATGAATGCTATTCCTTTACTTCTAAGAATCTGGACCATCAGTTCTCTGTTTCCCCAAAGTTTATAATGGGCCTACAGTGGAATGAAGGAATAATATGTGTCTTTTGGATTGATGAATAAGGTGATGAGCAATGAGTGGGAACATTATGGAATATATGAAGG
Organism: Pseudoxenodon macrops; assembly: GCA_032467955.1. NCBI lineage: Eukaryota > Metazoa > Chordata > Lepidosauria > Squamata > Pseudoxenodontidae > Pseudoxenodon > Pseudoxenodon macrops. Next base: position 116,582 of record JANHFT010001301.1, read on the forward strand.
GAGTGTAAAAGCATGCATGTGTAGAAGCATTTTGGAAAGGAAAGGAAAAGAATGGGGGCTGTTGAGAAGAAAACAATTCTAAAAGAAAGAAAGAAAGGTAGACCCTGGGGTTGCCTTTCTTAAACAGATTAGAAGGCTGAAATGCAGGGACAGACCAATCATAGCTTGAAAAAGCCGTAGTCTGAACACCTAATCCAGCTTCATTGCCAAACCACTACAAACCAGACTGGAATTTTAAAAGCAACATGGGAAGTAAGTAGTTTTAGCCTGCAGTGCAAAATTAGACTTAATAAGGACTGCTCGAAAGAGTCACTTCAAGTTAAGCCAAGAGAACACATTTCTTGAGACAATCTGAAGCCAGCAGAGTTTAGCACAGAATATTTAACTTTCTCAGTCAAGAGTGATTAACACTGTTTGTTCCTAAGTATGCAACAAATAAACTGCCCATTTTATGGATGCATTATATTGATCGTGCTAATTGTAGGACGAAATCTTGGAAAAGAGGATGGAACAGTTTTTAGATTTATGACAACTTCTTCCCATCCGAACTTATAATGAGTAAAGCTGTTTGATTTTCCCTTGTTTCCCTGTTTGTAACGCAACAGATCACAACTCACCTTGTTCAATATGACAATTCCTTCCTGGGTGTCATTATTAGTAATGATACAAATGATATGAGGGTTATCTTCTTCTATTATATAATCCATAGCTGCATTGTCTCCTATGTCACTGTCATTTGCCATGATTTTGCCAAGGATGGTGCCCACGGGAGCTGCCTCAGATACATTCATTTCATAGCGCTCTTAAAGAAAAGGCAATTATCAGTACAAGCCTGATTAAACGTTCATTGTTCATTTGACAGCAACATAATGTAAATCGTGATCCTTTCTGAGAATCACATTGTTATGTAAAGAATTGTTGTAACAAATATTTCTGTGTTTGGGCTATTAGCTCATGGTCTTTAATAGCTTTTGACTGTTTAATTTAACCATTCTTGAATTTCAAAAGAAATACCATTCTTGACTTTCAAAAGAAGTAGCTATATAGAGGTTTTTTTTTGTAAGTATTGCAATATAGAACTGCTACATCTCCTGTGTCTGAAGTTTTTCCTTTTAACCTGACACGTTTATATCCTTGTTTATAATTAGAATAACACCAGCAAACAGTAGAACATCAAAATATATCAAAGTTCTTACATTTGAATACCAATCAATTCGAAAATCCATTTCCCAAAGCAGATAAAATAAAGAAAATTCAACCACATTTTCCCTGTTATATCCATATTATTGTCACGTTTTTTATTGACTCATATCAAGAGATTGCTCTTTCCTCTCCTTCCTTTTTTAAAGCTTTTTTCCTATATCAATCACATTGGCTATGCTTCTGCTACCAAAACATGAGATGCCCTCAAAAGCCTTTTCTCCCCTTCCTTTTATCTGATTCTTTTTTCTCTATTTTCTTTTCCTAATTGGGAAATGAAAGTCCTGGTCTTCTGATGTGTCTCCTTCGTTCAGAGCAACCAATAATAAATACATAAATAGCAACCGCAAAATCCAATATATGTATTCAAGGAAAAATAAAAACAAATACATTAAAGCAACTACAGTAAGGTTTCATCACATAAAAGTCTTCTGTTCTTATATATGCAAATCAAGATTCTTCTGAACTGTTTTATTCAAATTACCTTATAAATTTGCTCATAACAAATTAAGAACAAACGCTCCCCCTCTACCCTTTAGTTAGTTACTTTGTTATGTAGCATTATCTGATTTTCTTGCCTATTTTTTAAACTTAATTTCAAAATGGAATTTTGTGGATAACTGGGAGCCACCGTTTAAATAAATTTATGTAACATGACTGCTCTTGTTACTGAGTCATGTCTGGGCAAGTTTGTGGGAACTCTCCTGAGATGGCTTGGAAACTAACACTACAAATTTGAGATCCTATCTCTATTTAAAGCCAAGGAGTGTTTTCATTTTCTTAAATTAAAAACCTGTTGGATTGCTATGAACTGCTTTGCTTTCCATGTTGTTATTCCATATTGGTTTATCACTTCACTACTTCAACTTCCTAGGATTTTTGTCCTTAGAAAACTCTCATTTCAGCTCTTCAACATATATTGCATATATCATATAGTCAAACCTGAGTAGTTGTGTGGTACACAACCAGTAAAGGAAGACAGAAAAGGAGATAGCTTTAAAGATGAAGCAGAGAGGAAAATAATGCATAATAATCACTATTTTAGAAAAATTCTGAGCTTCCAAGACTTTTTATTCACGACAACTTGATGCAACATTAGCATAAAATAACCGGCATTTAGTAAATTAAAGTTAGAGGCAGATTGTTATGGTTTATTTATTTAAATTTACTATATGCTCAACTCCAATGCAGTTTTTAATGTTTTTAGAGCTAGATGATGGCAAACAAATAGCAACAGCACTTAGACTTATATACCCCTTCACGGTGCTTTACAGTCCTCTCTAAGTGGTTTACAGAGTCAGCATATTTGTCCCAACAATCTGGATCCTCTTACTACAATCTATTCTGTTTTATTATTTTGCTGTTTTTACAGTTTTTTTGATGGTTTTATTTATTGGTTTGGTTGCCAGTAATTGGTAACTGGTTATTGTTGTGAGTCCTCCAGATTTGCTTAAGATGCACAGCCATGTAAATCTTTTAAATAAATAACCAGTCAATCAATCTTGGGTCACTTCTATAGAACTAGTGTGTTTTGTATGAAGTGGGGAAAATTCAGGTGATATATTTTTGTTTTTAACAAGGTTGGTACACCATGTGGATGCTACCTGGGAAAGACACATTGTCTCTACATTCTATTTATTCTGTTAACTCTTAGTGTAGACTACCATGATCTACTTTATCTAAACTGCTTCTAAAAATGATTAAGAAATTTCAGGTAGAACAAGATACGGCTGCTTTCTCAATCCCAATGCTAATTTAAACTTGAAATGTTGGGGAAGGTACTTTCACTTGTAGTAAGCTTAGTTGCCAGTAGAAGTCTTTCTTAGTTATTGTTAAGAGAGAGATTGGCAAGTACAAGCTTAGAAAATGTATGGAAGGACATTTATTTATTATCCAATATGTATCCAATATATATATTGAGTTTAGAAGCATCTTCAGATCGTTTTTCTCATCAGAAAAGTTCTCTAAATCCGCTTGTTTTTCCTTAAACTTTATTCTTAACTGTTTCACTATTGGTTTTAATGGCAATGTTTAGCATTTATAGTTTGTATTGATTATGTTGCTTCATTTGAAATAGGATTATAATTTAAAGCTTTCATTCTTAAACATATTCCAGTGCATAAATAAAAAAATGTAGCACTAACAATGCCTATGGATACAATGATGGTGGTATTAAATTAGTGACAGCTCTGCTTGTCCTAGGTAAGGATGGGGGAAAAAAATCATCCTAACTTCCTTATCCACTTATTATCATTATCATGGTTGGTTGCCAGATGTTTAGACTAGATTTGGCATTTTTATCTACCTATCAAATTCTTCCCAAGGACCTGGAATAGGCAGATGCTGCTGTTTGATGGTGTTAAAGGTATTGTTGCAGGATGTAAGCTGTTCCAAGAAAGCTGCCTTTTGCAATTCACTGATGGTGATATTGTCAATGGTAATGGTGTTCAGATGGGGCTCCAGATGTTTTAGGATTGTACCCATGACACTATCACTATTACTACTATCTTCACTTTCTATAAATGCTTACATCTACCTGTATTTTCAAACCTTTGTATTCTGTTATTTTCTTGAACTATTTCTCGCTATTCTGCTGTCTTGAGATACTGCCATGTCCAATATCCAGACGTTTTTGTCATTCATATTGACAATTGTTAAGTCTGGGGTTATGTGGCATGTGCTTGTCTGTTTGAATTTTAAAGTCCCAGGGCACTTTAACTTCTTCATTTTCTATTATTTGGTCTAACTACCCATCAGTTCTTGCTTGAAGACAAACGGTTATGGAAATAGAATATGATATGATTATATTTATTATATTAAAAATTGTTCCAAAAATATTTTTACATAGTATTTATGGTACTAAGAATTAAATGGTAAAACAAATTTGCTTACGGTTCCTTGATGAAGGTAATCAAGCTCATACATATATATAAAATTATTAAATGTAGACACAGTGTAATACTAGCATTCAGTTACTGTTAACATACTAGGAATACAATATTTATGCATGGGTATTCAAATGGTAAAAAATGATGAAAATATATTCAACTTACTATGCTGAAAACGAGGAGGATTGTCATTAACATCAGAGAGATTAATAGTCACTGTTGTTGTACCTGAAGGTCCACCAATTTGTTCAACTGTAGCCTTGATAATAACAAAATACTTATCTTGGGTTTCTCTATCCCCTGGATAGGCCGTTCTAACCACACCTATAACATAGAAAGAGCAGAGAAAAGCCATTTTGTGACAAACAATAAACCAAGAGCATGATCTGGATAATTCTTTTATACTGGATTTACAAAAGAAATTTGTCAAATCTTGGATGAATCTTGCGAGAAGGAATAAAAAAGAAATAAAAAGAAATCAATTTCTCTGACATCATTTGAATGGAGTAAGGATTAAAATTGCTGGAAATAAAAAGAAAGAATAAAAAGTTAGCTCATTTGACCAAGGTTAACATATATTGTTCTTTTTTCTGACAACCTTTAATAGACTTTTTAAGTCTATTTTAAAGTTTTTAAGAAGATATTGGATAACCATTTGTCTGAAGTGGTGTAAGGTTTCCTAGCTAGGCAGGGGGTTTGAATAGAAGACCTCCAAGGTCCCTTCCAACTCTGTTATTCTGAAGCTGGTTTAGCTCTCTGAAATGGACAACCGTTGCTTATACATAAATTAAAAATGATCAATAAATATGATAATGATAATTGTTAATAGTGTCAATAGCTTTATCCAAACAATTGCCATATTTTTTGACATTTTAGTTAACTCTGAGCTACTTGAATTTTTTTTCTATGTCCTGAATTTCTCCCATTCAGCTTTATCAGAGTTTACCTGAATTCTAATGATAATAAAGAAGAAAAATCTGGCATATTCACTTTATTTTTTTACAGCTCTATCCTCATGTAGCTTCTAAGATGCAGAGTTCCAAACATTATACTCTTTCCACAAATGTAAATTCCCCAGCACCTCAATATTTTGTTAGCTCTGATTTTCATTCTACACTATTATTTTGAAATGTCATGATCACATAGCATTCCAAGTACTCTTGCATTTTTAAAAGGATCTGGATGATATTTATCAACCTCACTCTCTGTTAGAGACCAAATTTCAAACTTATAGTATAGGATATTTTGTTTTATAGTAAGGTTACATCTCTGCATGGAGAAAGAAATCATATAATCTATATTTAGTCTTATAATTTATTAAATAAGGGGAAAAAGTCAAAATGTTGCGATAGTATATATTTATTTACCCAAGGAAGATTGTTAGATTGAAACCAAATCACAATAGCTCAAGCCCTTGATTCAGTAAATAATACTGTACATGTGGCTTTCCAATTTTGTAAGTGAGATAGGTGGTACATAAATCAAATAAATAAATTATAAATAAATTATAACCTTACTGAATTAAATCTCATTTATTTGCTTTTTGAAGTAATAGTAAAAATGAATCCAATAAAAATTATAGAGTACAATATTCACTGGTGATGCTTAACTTAGAAAAGAAACAATACCTGAAGTTGGTTCCACAGAAAAATAGGGCTGTTCTGGCAGAATACTGTAAATCAGACGAACACCTGTTGGGTATGTTGCCATCACCTGAATGACTGAGGTACCTGAGAAAACATTGGATGAAAGATCCAGCTGTTATGAGAGTATTGATTTTTAGGCAGAGACTTACTCCCCTCAGTTACGATACTTTGTTACATTTCTATTTATCCTATGACATTAGTTGTTTAAAGGCTTTTTTAGGCCAAAGTGAAAAAATGCCAATATCCCTTTTTTGAAAAAATTAATGTCACCAAGATCACGGTCTTAGTTCTAAAGATGTGAAATTCCTTTAGAATACGAAATACGATCTGCAAAAGTGGCAGTCACTTGCTGAAATCCTTGGTGGAGGTCCCTATTTCATCAACGATGAGGAAGTAGAATCTTTCTTTATTTGAAAGTAAGTGCTGTCTTAATTTTTACCCATTTGTTTAGTGAGGTACAAATGTTATAACACCTGCCCTTTATTGAATCTCACCTTGTGAATGGATAAGGGAGCTGATTTTGCTTGTCCGTGGCAGTAAGATGGAGTTTCTTTATAACTATTTTATGTTCTGTATTTTTGCATTTCTGTGAGGAATGAGGGCCATTATGATCATAAAAACTGTACAATGTCAGGGAAGCAATGATAGTCTGAATATAACAAGCTTTAAAGGTGCTTCACAAATCAATGTGCTACCCTTGGTTCTACAAGTAATGTGCCGTTTCAAGACATTTGCTTTGTCTTCTCTGACAATTCCAGCGGCCAGAAAAAGCTTCCAATAAGATATGGAAAGAAGCTGGAATACAACTTTGGTGGATAAGTCTCTTGGGAGCTTTGAGGAGACATAAAGCACATTGAAGAGGTTCATAACATTTGGTGGACTGAGGCAAAGCTGTGCCATCCGCACCTGGGCAGATAAATAAATCCATTTAGAAGCATCACCTGCAGATACAGTGACCATGTTTTCTTGGAAAATATAAAGGACAAATCTGAAAAGGGGGCATATCTGAAAGATGTTCATGAGGATAAACAAGTTGCTTACTGTTTATAATAATTGCTTTTATATTTATACAAAGAAAATGTAAGAGCAAAATAAAAAAAACTTTAGAAGAAAAATATTTTCTAATAAAAATACCTAAAATGAAACAGTAAATGTAACCTTATATTAAAAAACAATCCAATTTCCCTTCCCCCCCCCACATTAATGTAGAAGACTGGGTATTAAGTGTACCATTGTACAGTAAAAGTTAAATGACTGAAACATTTGCCAAGGGCGAAAGTGACTGTTTGAAAAATAAAGAAATCTAAAGGACAGTTTTCTGAAATAAAGAACTGCCCTTTATTATAAAGGATGAATTATTACAGTACCTATAGAGGGCAGAACAGTCTTTTCAGATAACTGAATATAAGATATATACCAGCTCCAGTTAAGCCTTTTTCAAGGCACATGTTTGAGATGGAATTCCTCTTGGATTCTGCTTCCCTATCTATGCTATATCCTACATTCATGCCTTTGATGTCATTATCTTAAACAGTATAGTACAGTACAGTCTAAACTTGGCAATTTTAAGACTTGGGAACTTCAACTTCCAGTATAGTTGGCTGAAGAATTCTGGGAGTTGGAGTCCACAAGTTTTAAAGTTGCCAAGGTTAGACAGAACTGGTCTAGTCCTACTCACATTTGCCTAAATCATATTGTTTTATCTACATGGTGGGGAAATTATTTTAAATGAAAGTTTAGTGACAAGGCATCTCCTTATGAGCCAGGTTTTAATTTTAGAATAACCATAGAATATGTCAATTAATCATAAATGGGAAAGCAAAATATATCTGTGATTGGAGACCCTTTGCAATAAACAAATTAGCAAAGATACTTGAATTACATTCAGATTTACTATTATTATCCATGGAAGTAGTAAACCTGATGAATGGAATTCAGGTTAAACAACAGATGTTGTCAGTAATTTTAATACTGCTATTAACATTTATTGGCTATCCCCATCGTTCCTTAGTTTTGGCTTGTTTAAAATTATGTTTTATTCCACTCCAGCCTGAATGTCTATACATTTTATAAATCAGTAACATGTAGAAAAAATGGATACAAAATAGTTAAGCTGCTAAAGCATGGTTTTTCCCCTTCCTCCCCTATATTATTTATGCATTAATGGTCACTCTTTTTTATGTACTTTTTGCTTTTGAAAGTATACATGCTCACATGCATACATGTGAACTGTTCTATTCTTTTAATTTTCCAGTTGCAGTAGAGTAAAAAGATAATAATAGAAGGTTCTGGTCAGAAAACAAAATGCAATTGCAGTGTATCAATTCCTAATTTAATGCCTATGGTATGGCTTGAAAGAAAGAAAGAAACCCCAAACAAGTAATGCCACTATGACCCTCAAACAGGATTCTGATAGCTTTTCATATCCTTGAGGTCCGGAATGAGCATTTGCTACTGAAGAACAGATACTACAATCCATCTACCGAAGACAATTTCATCTCTATTTGGGAATTGTCTGTCTTCTGGATCTAAATCTGATACTATCCAAAGGGCCTTTGGGGAGATTAAACCCACAAGAAAATATTCCCAAGCATTCTCTTTCTCTTTTTTCTCAGATCGCTATGTGAAAAACTCATATACAACTCATTTCTCACCCAGGTTTTAAATTTAAATACAAATCAGCCTCCCTGTTAGGTGAAAGAAGACCTATAGCATTTGCTAAGGCTTGGAGTATCACATTCTTCCATCTGTTACTGGATATTTTACCTATAAATTCATCAGGAGAGCCCCAAAGGATTTTTATTTTCTGGTTAAAAATAACTAAGATATTATCTGTACAAAAAAAAAAGTTGATAGGGAAATTGATTGCTGTTAAACCATTAGAAAATCCCCAAGCATTCTTTAAAATAACAACTTCCATAATGTGTTACAGACAATCCGTACTACAGAGCCCACATTGCTTACATTCTGGACTTAATTTAAAATGTTTAACCCATAAAGCCCTTTATGATTTGGCAATAGATTACTTTCAGGATCGTATTAGTAATAGTACTTAGACTTCTGTACCTCTCCATATTGCTTTACAGCACTCTCAATGTCCTCATTGAGGTCTCTCAAGACCGACCTATATCAGCTAGCCTGGTATTCCCAGGGATGGGTGAACTCATGAGGTGGCTCCACTACTATTAACATCCCTCCATCTATTATTTTCTTTTCAAATTTTAGTTCTGTTTTCAGTTTTTAATGCTTTTAAAATAATCATTATTATATAATAGTTTTAGTTAATTATTGTTTTATTTGTTTATTGTTCTATTGGATTGTTTTGTGCTGCCCAGAGTTATTTTCATGAGATGGGTGCTATATAAATTTTATTAATAAATAAATAAAATGAACAGCTGAAAACTGGACATGAGTTTCTGGATTGTAAGCCACCCAGAGTTATGTTGAGGCAAGATGGGCAGCCAATAAATTTTACAAATAAATGCATATACATACATACATACATACATACATACATACATACATACATACATACATACATACATAGTTGGCTACTGGGGTTGCTTGTGCTTTTTATATACATATGTTTCTAATTTTAACCTAACTATGGATGTTTTAATGGATTGATTGTGTACCATCAAGTCACTGTTGACTCTTAAAAACCACATACACAGATTTTCTCCATCACAACCTGGCCCTACCCTGATCTTTTGAGTCTTTCAATTGTGTCCATAAAACCACTGTAACTGAGTGAAGCATGTATAAGGTAATAGATATAAGTATATACAAGATTATGAATACATGAAATGGATATGAATAAATGGGATCGTTAGGACAGGGATGGTAGGCACATTGGTGTGCTTATGCATGACCCTTACAGACCTCTTAGGAATAGGGTGAGGTCAACAGTAGACAGTCTAAGGTTAATGTTTTGGGAGTTTGGGAAAGAAACCACTGAGTCCATCCACTTTGCTGCTGGTCCTCTTTTTCTTCACTTTCCTTCTGCCTTTCCCAATAATAAAGCCTCCTTCTTCAGAGGATTAGGTCTTCCCATAACATTTAGTTCATAGGATAATTTGAGCCTGGTCATTTGTGTTTTGAGTGAGAACTCTGGGTTGATTAATTCAGTGATTTATTTGTTTGTTTTGTTGGCTGTCCATAATATTATCAGGAGTTGTCACCAATATCAACATCAATATTCTTCTTATCTTGCTTCTTCAAAGTCCAACTTTCGTTTCCACAGAATATCACAGGGAACACCATGGCTTGCATGATTCTTACCTTTGAGCCACTATGATGCAGTGGTTAGAATGCAGTACTGCAGGCTACTTCTCCAGCTGCCATCAGTTTGGCAGTTTGGGTCTCACCAGGCTCAAGGTTGACTCAGCCTTCCATCCTTCTGAGGTTGGTAAAATGAGGATCCAGATTGGTGGGGGCCATATGCTGACTCTAAACCGCTTAGAGAGGGCTATAAAGCACTCTGAAGTGGTATATAAGTCTAAGTGCTATTGTTATTGCTTTGCATCACAGCATTTTCTGGAGTCTTTACGGCTGCTCTACTAAGTGCTCTGCATTGCATTTATTGTATGCCTTTTCCTTTACTGTTGATTGTTTTGTTATTATACATCTTGTGAGTTGCATATCTTGGGATTCTTTCATGATTGCAACAGAATATAAATGTAATAATAATAAAAATGTCATACTAGGTGTGTGCCATTTTATTAGAAGAACAGTGTAAACTCTTAATTCAGCTTCAATCACTGGGATACCTAGTTAATTAGTGATGTTAATTGGAGGATGCACTCCAATTTGATGAAGCTTTAATTGAAATGTGCCACTGAATGGTACTCCAGACTGAAATATTTTTCCCTCTCTTCAAAGCATTAGATCAGTAGAGGCACACTGGCTCATTCTAGATGCAAGGAGCTTCTATCTGTCCTTTATATATGCAGGCCCCTGCTGAAGGAAAGCACCCAGCTGAATTCTGTTCATGTCAGCTTCACTGAGGCCCAGTACCTTGATTTTGCAAGTCAGTGTGCCATCTTGAATTAAATCATTTTAACAGTCGAGACAGTTGCTGAAAATAGAATGGAGGTGCCTCTGAAGGTGCCTGTAATCCTGGGGGGGGGGAATCTTCTGGCGGTTTAAAAGCTGCATTTTTAAAAAAAATGAGTGGACTTCTTAAAACAACCGCAATTTTTTGTTTCAACTTGAGAA
>JANHFT010001301.1:127632-141173 GCA_032467955.1 Pseudoxenodon macrops
CCCCCGCGGGGGGGGGGGAGGAAATCTTCTGGAGGTTTAAAAGCTGTATTTAAAAAAAAAATGAGTGGACTTCTTAAAACAGCCACATTTTTTTTTCAACTTGAGAACTTGTGACTGTTTTGTGACAGAGGGGTGTCATATTCATGTGGTGTTTTTCCTAATCAGCTTCTAAACACTTGAAAGCATTATTAAAAACACTAAATATGAATATCATGGAAGCTAAAAGAGAATTATAGGGAAACATTTTTAAAAAGCCTTTTAAATAAAGCTTCTGGTCCACCAAAATGACTAATATGTATAGTGCATTCTAATCATGCTCATATTTGGAGATACGTGTTTATTGACATTTCAGCTACATGAACTATGTTTTGGTGAAATGCCTAAGGGAATACTATACAGTTCCATTTGCAAAAAGCATCATTTACTGTTATGGTTTCCTTGAGTCTAATGAAATGTATATGGAGGAGGAGGAAGCTGCCAGATAGTGTGCTGAATCTTGAAACAAATGTGCATTGATATTGATTCTTGAACAATTTTGCCCATCTTTGACTGATATGCTAGTTGTAGCCCTTTTTGTAACAAGAGATCCTTGTGAGGGTGATCTATAGTTTTACCACCTTTAGGTTAGACTACTACAACATGATCTTTTAGGGCTACTTTTGAAAACCACTCAGAAACTACAGTGCCAAAACAATAGCAGAGTTATACCTTTGCTACTTGTGGTTGCAAAGTTGGTACTTAATTTAAAATGCTGGAGATTACATTCTTGCCTTTGAGCTACGTTTTAGACCATGGATGTCAAACTCAATCGTGTCATGAGACATATTGTGATGTATCCTGATACTTTTTGCCTTTAAGGAGCCAGGGTGGCAGAGGTGGGTTCCTACCGGTTTGGACCGGTTCTACCAAGTAGGTAGTAGGCTGCTGATGACGTCACAGAGCCGGTTCTGGTTGGTGGGTGTCGCCATCTTTTTTTTATATTTTTTGGGGGGAGAATTTTTTCAGAGTTTTTTCTCCTGCACATGCGCATGTGCACAAGGCACGCCCACGTAACGTGCGAGGCAGCGAACCGGCGGCGAGGTAAGTTAAAACTCACCCCTGCAGGGTGGGTGTGTTGCATCCGGTCCGCGGGCCACCAGTTTGACAGGCCTGTTTTAGACTGTCTCTTCCAAGGAGAATTTCCCTGTCCTTTTGTTCTTTTTGAGAAGAGATGCTTCTGGTTCCTCTCCAGGATAAGGTTATAGGATATAGATATGGAGATATTTACAATATCTCTGATCCATATTGTATACTAAGAGCTTCTGCACTGGAGATAAATTCCTTGTGTGTCTAATAACACTTGGCTAATACATGTGTTCTATTCTATTCTATGTTTTAAATCTTTTATATCATGGTCTTTTGGTCAAGAAGCAGCTTCACCTCTGAGGTTAAATTAGCAATTTCCATGCAGAGGAAATTTCAGAAGGTAGTTATATGTTCATATCCCATTGTGCTTTTGTTAGTTATCTGGTTTGGCTTGCTTTTTGTTATTACTTTGATTTTTCCACCAATTAATTTAATTAATTAAAAAAATCTATTGTAATTGTTTCTTGGCATAGAAATCTGAGCAATAAATAAATCAACACCTCCTGGAACTAAATAGATTATACTGTATGTGTTGTAGATGTAACAGAATCTGAAAAAGAACGGAAATGAATTTGAATGCACTTTAGGTATAAGATGCTGCTTTTCATTCTCCTTCCTTTTCATTACAGCATCAATTATCTTGAATTTTGTCAGAAACTGAATGATCTATACTGGATCAAGACCTCACAAAACTGCCCAGATATATCTACGGTACCCAAATACCATGCCAATTCTAAGTAGCAAAAATTAAGCAGAGAGAAGACACAGTCAAAAAGATGGAGCTGTAAGTTGAATTCAGTGCAAATTGGAAAGGCAACAACAATAATAAAAATCACAACTCTCATCCAAATTACTGGTATGTGTCTTTTGCCATTTTCAGTAAGACTGTTCAAGCTTAAAAAACAGACTTTAAACTCTATATTCTTATCAATACTTGTACAGCTAAGCAAACCAGATTACAAGTCTCTAAAGAGGAAAACTGTAACTTTTTCAGACCCAGGGTATCAGAAAATATAGGATTTTCTGGATTCAAACCCTGGGAATGTAAGTTAAATGGCTTTCTTTGGGGAGGGAGGGTTGTTGGGGGAGGAGTATTCTTGAATGCTTATTTTAAAGAAGTAAAAATCTCCAGAAAGTACCCACACAGCATCAATAAAAGAGCTAAGTACAAAATGCCATACCTTCTGGAGACATTTCAGGAACTGTAGCTTCATAAGGCCCATCCAAGAATTGTGGACCATTATCCTTCAGAGAATTATCTTGCTTGTTTAAGTCAGGCTTCAGCTGGAAAAAAAAAGAGATTAATAAAATAATCTGCAAATATCATTCTAGTAAAACTCATTGTTTTCAAAATGGAGTAAAAGAAGAGAGAAAAACAGACACACTCAGCAATGCTTTTTAGGTTGAGATTCATATTAATAGAAATATCAACACGTAAAATCTGGCATTTCAGTTTTAGGTGAACTGATGCATTGTTTGTCTGCCCAAACTTGTTTGTTTGTTTGTTTCTGATTCAGGAAGAAAATTCTTAAAAACAAACAGTTGTAGAACATGACATTTGGGCTGACAAATATTAAAAAATGCTAAGTCCAAGAAACGATAGGTCAGACAACAACAAACAAGAGCATCAAGGGCTTTACTTTCTCTCCCTTCTTTTTCAATATTTCTCTGAAGCCAATGGGTGATATTATATATCACTGATGATATCCAGTTATATACCTGTGTCACTGTCTAGCTAAGTGAAGCTGCTTTACTTCTGTCCCAATGCCTGGAGATTGCAAAATGATACATGTTCTACTCTCACATTGCTTCTGATCTATTTCCAGCAAATCTCAGAAATTCTGGACTGAAAGAACTAAATATCTCCAAGCATGACCTTATAATTTAATTTTAATTTTCCATACATGGAACATATCTGGTCCAGCTTTGACCTTGATCCTACTTCTGGATTTTTGAATCAGAACAGCAAAGAATCTTCATGGACTAAACCAAATATCTGTTTACTCCAGCATTCTATGTCATGCAGTAACCAATTCTATATTTTTGACAAATTCATAGGCAGTAGGTCTTCTCTACCTTGGGTGTTTAAAATTTATTACAAGTGATTCAAGGAGGTAGTATACAGTCAACCAGACTTGGAGGTGTCCTCTATGAATTTATTTAGCTCTCTTGTAAACATTCAAAATCAATGGCTAATACCACATGTGATGACAACATACCCTACAGTTTAACCATGTTTTGTGTAATATTGTATTTTCTTACATTTTGTTTCATCGTGTGAAAGTTGTAACACTGTAGAAAAACTCTGGATTTACATATTCTGTACAATGTTTGATTTTAAATATCTTCACCTTGTCTCCATTATTTTGCTTGACTCTAAGTTAAGAAGCACCCAAAGCTGTAATATTTTCTATATCTGAGTTATTCTATTTCCTAATAATTTTGTTGCTTTAAAAAAAACACCTCTCTTCCAGTTCTATCATAAGTGTATGACCAGAAATGTATACAGCATTTAAAATGCAGTCTTATTAGAGTTGTATATTTAGAATACTTTTGCTTTTTAGTTCATTTCTAATCATTCCAAGTGTGGAACTTGTCTTTTTTTAGTAGGCATAGTGAGTAATAATCATATTGCATACTGAGCTAAATCCCCCCCTAACCAGGTTGTCAGAATAAATAGAACATTGGTTTGATAAGTTAGGATTAGTCTATTATTCATATTCAAAGGGAAACCATCAAGAATTGTTATAAATGCATTGTAGAAATTCACCGAAAAAGTCACTCTTCATTTTCTATGTACACTATCCTTTACATGGGTCAAAATGTTCTGCAGTCACTTTTTGGGGGCATTCAGATTAAAAATCCATATTTGAATTTCCTTACTCTTTTGATAATTTTTTTTTTTAAAAAGCAAGCCATTGGATAACATGAGTATATTCTAAAAGGATGCCGCATTTATGGATACACACATTTTAATGTATGTCTCTCTTTGCCCTTTCTGAAATAAGTCATCATTCTTCCACCATGGTTGCTTTGAAAAGCTGTGAAAAGTAATTAATGGATTTTGAGTACTTCACCCTTTGGGCCCAATTAAATTTTAGCGCCAGTTAATTAGTGGTTAAACTTTTTGCCATTCATTCAACTTGAAAGTTGCCTTACAGAAAAGGTTGCAAGATCTAAAGATCAAAAAGAGGATTTAGGTGTGGTTTTTGTTTACATGTTTGGTCTTGCAGCAGAGGAGAAGGACACAAAAGGCGAAAGGAGGAGCGAAAGAGGAGAGGAGGAGGAGGATGAATTTAAAGTAAAAATTAAGAAATGTGCAACCAGTGTCTATATTTTAAGAAGGATAAAAAATAATTGCTCCTTGTGGCAAAGCCACATTAAATTAATGAACCATGCAGGGCCCTAGAGCTGCCTTACTGGTAAAAGGATTTAGTATTAATCTGCTTCATTAAAAATTAATGATGAGTAAATTAACCACTACTTAACATAATAAAATATCCAGCTAAAATACTGGTGACTCATTCCTTGTGCTATGTATCTACTCCGATGAAGAACCAAAATTGAACAACAATGGTAACAAGAGTCAAAATCAATGGCCAGATGTTGATAATGAAGTAACTTTTTATTTTATTTTGGGAAGACAAAAAGAGTTGGCCAGTTCCACACATTTGTCTTACTGATCAGGAATACTAACACTTGAAGTAGATTTCCAAGACACCTACTAGTGGTATTGGAGCTCACATTCTCAAAATTGCTGGTGTTCTATAATTCAAGAGAAGCCCAAAGGACTGGCAGCAATGAGAAAATGCCAGTAACCAGTTGGTGAATCTCTACAGAAGGATAGCACTTTTTATTTATTTTTAAATCAAAATATAAATAGTAAAACTGTTGTATGTAGTAAAACTACATAGTAATTGCAGTAAAAGTATTACTACCTATATTCAGTCATGCAGGAGTTGTTCTCTCGCTAGTCAGGTGATATCACTGACAGTATCACTCAATGTGATACTGTCAGTGTCACATTAGATAATCTAATTGGTTTTGCTGCCTGATGACCTACTCCGCCAGATTCCTGGCCAAATATCTAGGTTCTATACAGAGAAGCTCTATGCCTAAATAAAAGCAGATACAGAACTTCTCCTGATTCATTTAAACGAGAACCTTTAGGAAAATAGTAGTGAATGTTTCTGTGCTTCTATGCCTTTTATAGATCATTGTATATTGCTACATATACAGTACAACACAAGAAAGTTTCAAGAAAAATTATTTCTCACCAGACCTGATTAACGGAAAGCTTAGTCAAGCAGCCAGATACCAATCAACACCTCAGTCTCTTGCTAATCTTCTTTCAGAAGAGTTACCATACCTGGCCTGATTTCAAAGGAAGTGTTGATATCATTTCTTCCTGTGCAACCAGCAACCTCCGAACATGGCTATGTTTCACACTCTGAGATCTCATCAAACCTTGTTTCATGTCGTTAGTATCACAATTGTGCAGGCAGGGAAGACATGGCCTCACATGAACAAGGGTCAAAGCAAAAAAAATCCATTTCTGATAATACATGCTGATAATTCCTTTCCAATCAACATGCATCTGCGAAAAGAAAAAAAAAGTAACTCTTAGAGCAGAAATCTTGTTTCTGTGTCAAATTGATAAAAACCACCTTTAAAAAAAAGTATATTTGATTCCATGGTTGTTTTTCAGAACCATGTAAACCCACAAACAGAATAGAGAACAGGAAAATCATATTTATCATAGCTGACCAATTAAGCTTCGACATTATTGTTATGGAACCTAACAACAATTCTAAAAATTTTTTTTTAGCCATATACAGTATAAGCACCAAAAGGAGAAAACGATGAGTCTTTCCTTCTTCTTTTTTCCCTTTTCTTTTTTTGTCAAATAAAATCAGTCCTGCAATAGAGTATATGAACTTGAAGCTCTGTTTGTTTTCTCTCAGCGAAAAGTTTCCCAGCCTCGGTAACTTTAAGATGCATGGTTTCTGTTAGATCGCATGAGTAAGGAAGACACGAGGCATTGTGACAGTCAGCTACCTTTAATGAATCCAGGTGGAAGCAATATCCGGACTGCAGGCAGACTGCAGGGAACCCGCTTTTATGGGATTCCCTGATCGCCTGCCGGCCACTTACAGTGGTTTACTTTTCCCGCCGCTAGTTTAGCCAACCAGCGGCGGTTCATGCAAATGAGCAATTGGGAGGACACAACAGTTTCCCAATTCCAAACATGCTGTCTGGGTAATTCTCAAACTTGAAATCGATACTTCTTAAAATTGCAAAAGTTGAGAAACACCATCCTGGCTGGACTTCCAGAGAAACAATGGCAGACTGAAGATAGCTCTGTAGTGAATGGAGCTGACAGCTTCAGTGACAGAGGAGTCAGAAAATGGCTTGGTTCCTTGAACTCTCTGGATCAAGAAGTGGGCCAGATTTCTCACAGGTGTTTCTTACGAAAATCTCCACAAAAAGATTATAAAAAGAGCGGCTTCCAGTGAGTTTCAGATTTCTGAGATCTATGAGAAAATCACTTTCTCTAAGCTGTAGTTTTGCTCCATCAAATGGACACTGGGTTTGCACACTTGTTCACTTACTCAATTATGGAATTGGCTTGTTAACTACTTTTTAGATATTAAGAACCTTCAGAAAAGACTGGTTTCATTACATCATGTTATTCTCATTCAATCCTCAGGGAACGAAGTTTCATGTAAATTTAAGAACATAAAGAAAAATATTTTATTTTGATATAAAAAACAAAAGGAGGACTAAAAAGTTGAGTTTGGAAAGTTTCAAATAGAAATAAAACTTTGCAACTAATTATGAAACTCCTTCCTGTGGGTTATTTAAAATCTCATTAAAATATATGAAGATTTTGAATTTAATTGCAAGAAATGTTTCCATGGGAAAATGTTGAGGATTAGGGGGGGGGAAATGATAAGAGAAGACCTGAAGGCTGGTCACCAAAAATAACCAGAAAGAATTAAAAATTACATTTAAAGGATAAGAAATCTATTAATACAGAATGGAGAAAAATATTTTAATTCTGGAAGAATTCAAGACTATTTGGTAACAATCAGACGTGGGTTCCTACTGGTTCGGACCGGTTCTACCGAGTAGGTAGTAGGCCCCTGGGGACGTCACAGAGCCGGTTCTGCTCTGTGGGTGCCACCATCTTTTTTTAAAATTTGTTTTTGAAAAAAAAAAAATTTTTGAATTTTTCTTGGATTTTTTTCCTTTCTGAGCATGCACAGAAGCCAAGTTTCCAGCACTGCACATGCGTCACCATCTTCTTTTTGGTCTTTTTATTTTGGAATTTTTCTGGGCTTTTTTGTACTGTGCATGCACGCATGAGGCGCATGTGCGTGCATGAGGCGCGCCCATTCGGTGCGGGAGGCAGTGAACCGGCAACAAGGTAAGTTAGAACCCACCCCTGGTAACAATGTACTTAGAACTTTCTTTAAATTAAGACTGTCTGCTACTAGAAGAAAAGGTGGATGAGAATATATCTGAGAATCAGGCTGTTTTGGATAAGGATTTAAAAATGATAGACTACAGGAATGATATGGACAAAGATGTTACACAGGACTTACAAATGAAACCAGGCAATGTTTTAATAGCCATAAGGGACACAAAGATATTAAACTTGGATGTGTGGATTTCAACTCAGAAAGTGACTTGGACATTTTTTTTAACCTTCGATTTACAGAAGACATACGGTATGTTACAATTGTAAAAGAATTCCAGAAGAAATAAAGAAAAAATAAAAAGAAACCAGGCTGTGTGACATGGATTAAAATGAATATTCATCAAGACTTTTAAAAGCAAAAAGAAAGACTTTTGGCTTTATATATATGTACAGTATATGTATATGTATATGTATATATGTGTCTACACAATAAAAGTTAAATGACCTAAATAAAGGACAAAAGAGAGTTTTTGAAAAATAAATACATCTAAAGCAGGGATCTCCATCTTGGCAACTTTAAGACTTGTGGACTTCAACTCCCAGAATTCCTCAGAGTTGAAGTCCACAAATCTTAAAGTTACCAAGGTTGGAGACCCGTGATCTAAAGGATGGTTTTCTGAAAAAAAGGACTGTCTATCAAGAAATGCATGGGGCCCAGACCTTTAAAAAAAAGTATCCCAACCTCTAAACTCTGCAACTAAAACCTTCAGAGTTTCTGATACAACAATAGAAACCAGTTTCAGAAGACATATTGTATGATAATAGAATTTTCCACTGGAGCCACTATTAACATGCATGTTATTCATTAGAAAAATAGCCAGCACACTTTTCTAATTGAGATTTTAGGATGGCTAGAATTGTACACTTCCTCCCCAAATTTTGTACATCACCTTACATAGGTTGATGAATTATTTGCCCTAGACACATTCTACATTCCCTAATATTCAAATGCTATATAGTTCAACTTTCACTGAACTCAGTAATAAAAGAAACATTATCATTAACCTGACTAACAAGCACCATTCAATATATCATCATTTTCTCCTACTTCACAAATGAAATAACTTCATCCCCACCCCCCTGCGCAAATTAGACAGGTGTCATGCTTAAAAAAATCAGTCCTGGTTTGAGGAATATATATATATATATTACTTTTCAGCTGTAAATTAACTGATATATTAATCTTCCATTTCTGACAACAGTTCTTTTGCCTAATGAATTCCAATTGTTATCTTACTATGCATAGAACAGAATGTTATGAAGAGAAGCTTATTAATACATTGATGACATATTCTACTGCTATATCTATCAGCTTAATAAGCCTATAGAAATGATGTCGCCTTTCTACAATAATCATCTCATGTTATTGTCAGATTGATAAAGTCTTGGCCCATAACACCCCTGATATAACTATGGTTGAAAAAGAAGAAATGGTGACAAATTGATACGGCAATACCAGGAGTCAGTAGAATAAAAAGCAAAGAATTGTAGAAGATCACAAGTATCAACATCTGAAAATCAAAATCGAAAGACTATGGCATAAACTGGCCATGGTGGTCCCAGTGGTTATCAACACACTGGTTGTCACACCAAAAAATCTTGAATGGCACTTAGAAAATCTGCACTTAAATAGTAATAGCATAAACGTATATAGTGCTTTTCATAGTGCTTTTCAGCCTTCTCTAAGCAGTTTACAGAGTCAACATATTGCCCCCAATTATCTGGGCCCACATTTTACTGACCTTGGGAGGATGGAAGGCTGAGTCAACCTGAAGCCGTTGAGAATCAAACTGCTAGCAGTTGGCAGAACTAGCCTGCAATACTTCATTTTAACCACTGCACCATCATGGCTCTTAAAATGTAAACAAAATTTCCCTCTGTCAGTTATGAAAGGCTGCACTTTTTGGATCTGCACATATGTTATGCCAATACACAACGACATCCTGGATTCTTGGGAAAAACGTGATGCACATGAAGGCCAACACCAGCTAAAGAACTGGCCACCTTGATTTCATATTGTTGTGAACAGATTATAATAATAAAGTTTATTCCTATAATTACTGTATCAATAGCACTAATTAGCCTTTTCATTGCTTTTCAAAAACAGGTTAATTCTTATAGTCAGCACAAAGGAAGGCCAGATGATACACCTGCTTCTCCATGTTGATTAATTAAGAATAATGCATACTGTTAGCTAGAATAAATACTTATATAAATTGGTTGATTTCTATGTCTTGGTAAGTTTATTTTTGTTTTGCTTTGGTTTTACAAAGTAATGTAACATAAAACTCTTCCATTTGCATCTTTTTAATGGAATCCAATACAGATCAAACTCTTGTAATTAGACACAGAAGTAGGTTTGCATTATGAAAGTGTATTTCAAAAAGTTAGGCTGCTGTATCCAACAGATTTTCATGAATTTTAATTGCTATCGGTTATAGATCAGAGGTGGGTTCCTACCGGTTCTATATGATTCTATAGAGTAGGCAGTAACTCCACGATGACATCACAGAGCCAGTTCCTTTGGTGTCTCCATGGGCACCACCATTTTGGATTTTGCTTCTGTGCATGCACAGAAGCTATTTTTTGATTGCCGTGAGCACTTGTGCGCTTTGCACGCATGCTTGATGCACGACCCTGAGTGAACCAACAGTAAGAAGATTCAGAACCCACCTCTGGCACCGCCATCTTGGATTTTGCTTCTGTGTATGCGCAGAAGCTAGTTTTGATTGCTGTGTGCGCACAGGCAGCGCAGCCCTGAGTGAATTGGCAGCAAAAATATCTGGAACCCGCCCCTGGTACAGATGCATGTGGTCTATGGCCTGTCAAGAAATTAATTCAGGCAAATTTATGAAAGTGCCTAAACAAAAAAAATTCTAATTTTTTGGATATATCTTCTTTCCTACCAAGGGAGATATATTGCTATTTTAGTGGTGTAGGATTGATGATAGATGATTACCTATGTTCTACTTTCTACATATGTTTTGCCACCATTACATACTGTACTAAAAAAATACTTAAAGCTGGAACAACTAAAGTAACTGTCCCTGCTAATTATCCATAGTATTAATTTCAATGCTTTTGGAAAGTTCTGTGTTCCTTTATATAGAGATAATATAATTAGTTGCCTGTTCTTCATTGTTCTCCCTGCCTTTGCCTGTATTTTGCCAGTTTCGCCTGATTGTGAAGTTTCCTGATGTTCATAATCATAGAGCTAGAAACAAATAAACATACAGTTATCCTTCTTACTAGCTGAACTGAGTGGATGGGTCTGCTTATTTTGACTTGTGACTAGAAATGTGTACTGTGTAAAGTAACCTTGGAAATTAAATCACCCACTATAAGATTCGAGGTTGTGACATATGGAAATTATTTTGTTTACCTCCCAAAAAGTATTTTCAGAAATTCAGTTACCTATATTTGTTTTTCTGACAGATTTCCATGAATTTTATTTGTTGCTGAATATGAATATGCATAGCCTACTTCATGTTAAGAATTCAAACAGATTCTTTCATTGCACACTGAAGAATTGGAGAACTAAACAAACATATCTCAACCTGTCACCAACATACACCCCAAGCATCCTTCATGCTAATCAGTAATTATTAAAGGATCATTTTTCACACATAAAAGAGCTAGCTTTTTTATTACAGTTAAGTGAGTTTCATCCTCTCTGTTTATTTTTTTCTATTTGGTTAATGTTCTTCTTTTATTGTCTTTATGCTGATATTTTAACTCTAGTATGTAAGCTGCCTAAAGTGAATTTGATGAGTGAGGCAAATAAATAAACAAATGAATAAATGCATGCTGAATATTCACAGAACAGTTGTTTGATCATCTTATAGAGATGTTTTATGTAACAATAGCTTCATTGGCTTTCATCCCATCTTTGAGCATAATTAAACCTTTGGTTACGTCAGGAAAAAAAATCAGACTCTTAGATCAAACTGATAGAATAGCATTTTCTCCCATATGCAGCTGCCTGGGGATGTCTGGGAAAAGTCATTTTTAAATATTCCATCACTATCAGAAGGACAATTCTAAAGCAAGTACAGGGAACAAATCTAACTCCATTCCTGATCCATCACAGCAGCTGGCCAAGTCTCATTTGTCTTGCCCCAGTGCCCCATGAGATATTGAATTTTAAACTAATTTGTCTGTTAGACAAAGTTAATTTTTAATTGATGACTTCCTCTCTTAATTTTATTTTATCTGCATTGCTAACTCTCTTATGCACCATTTTTGCAAATGTCAGATAAATACTTGATGGATAAATATTTGTGTAATATCTCCAAAAATAATATATTTTAAATCTCAGTTTAGCCTATTATAAATATTACCCTTTCAAGGTGATTAAAATTAAAATACTGCCAAAAACTCTTAAAGTGTGATGTACTGGATGCCATAGATATAGTAGAAAAAGCTTATTAAGTAACTCAGATCATTTGAAAATTTCACAAGAATAGCTAATTCTCAAATCTCTGAGAAGAGAGCTGAAAGGGACCTTGGAGGTCTTCTAGTCCAACCCCCTGCTGAAGCAGGAGACCCTATAGTATTTCAGACAAGTGACTATCCAGTCTTTTCTAAACAGAACCTCCAGTGATGATGCACCTGCAACTTCTAATGGCAAACTGTTCCACTGGTTAATTGTCCTCCTGGTATCCTAAATATAGAATTGCTCATTCAAAAAAAAAAAATCCACATCTTTCCACAGACAAACAAACCAATTGTTAACAACAATTGAAATAAATCAAATTATTTTACTGTTCTTGTTAACAAGAATTGGTCAGTAAAATAATTTGATTTATCATTCAATGACAGTTTTAAAGGGCTAAAATTCTTACAGGTATTTGCTGGTGAAATCATTGCCATGATTGGTATTCTTCAACAAAGTAGAGTGAAAAAAGTAGGACCTTATTTATAGATCCTACGTTTGGAAAAATGGTCAGAACCCAACAATTCTATGCTAGCTTTTGGCAGCAAGGATCCCAATCTCAGAAGTGAGCTTGTTTCTGATTGGGGAGTGTTTATTCCTCTACACTGATTTATAAATAATTGCACTTGTAGGCAAATAAAACTTATAAAAATATATTAAACATTAAAATCTGACTTCAGCATTAAATCTAGGTACAAGAGTGTATGTTTGCAATTTTCGTACAACCTAACTTGTTTCATTCAAATATTTGAACACATAGAAACTGGGACATCATGACTTCTAGCTCTTTCTTAGGCATGAAAGCCAATTGGGTGACTTTGGAGCAGTGATTCTCTCTTAACCCAAGCCACTTCAGATTTATTGTGGAGAAAATAAGGAAGAAGAAGGAATACTAGCTATGTTTGCTACCTTGAGCTATGTATAAAAATAATAAAGAGAGATAAAATGTAAATACATAAGAAGTTTTAATACTATTCTATGTAAGGAATGGTGAGATAGTACATTTCTGAATGAGAGAAGATGATGTTGTGACCATGATCAAAGGACTGGTAAGTAGACCAATCCCATAGAACCTTACTGGATAAGGAGAGGATGGGCTATGACCACTGGTGCTCCTGGTGGCTGCTCCTCATAAAGAAACTGCAGCACAATGGTTTCCTGTGAGTTTGAGCACTGGGAGATGAAGCAAAACCATCATAATCTCAATCATGATGGAACATTTCAAAGAACACTTTCACTAACCTCACTTTCCAATTGGTTTGAGAAATCATTTGTTTAAGTATCTCAATACTAATAGAGATCATCAAAACAACAGGTTTGCAAACCATCTGGTGAGTTTACCTTCAATCTGGTATAAAAGAAAAAATAAAACTATAAACTTAAGAATTTGAAATAGGTCTGAAAAGAATTCTTTTCAGAACTATACCATCAAGAAGATACAAACGAAGAAAAAATTAAACAATATTTTAAAACAATAAATATGGGTAAAATTACAGA
>JANHFT010001301.1:154154-166193 GCA_032467955.1 Pseudoxenodon macrops
AGAAAGAAAGAAAGAAAGAAAGAAAGAAAGAAAGAAAGAAAGAAAGAAAGAAAGAAAGAAAGAAAGAAAGAAATACACATCCAATCAAATTGAAATCCAGGTAATAGTATAGGAAGCTATTCCACCTCCTCCCATCACATTTAATATAACAATTGATTTGCATTCAAATGCCAGATTATCATTAACAGCTGGCATACCTGATCATTTTGTAAAATGTCATGCAGAAATATATTGTGCTGATTACTCCATTTCCTATTTGTAAAGAAAATAGACGCCTTTGGAGTGAGGAAAGTGATAGTGCAGATAAACAACACATCCCATGTAAAGATTAAGGTCAGATTAGACAAAGATTGTGAAATAAAACTCTTTAAAGATTAGCTAAATTAAAAATGCCAAATGTCTTGCTGGTGATGACCAAAACTGTAATCCTACCATATTTATTAGGAATCATAAATATATTATAATTCAATAATATTTGTAAGCCACCCAGAGTCATTTTGTAGAGGAGATGGGTGGCATAAAACATTAATAAATAAAATAAATTAAACTTGCTACGTAGAGTGGAATTTCCTTCATTGTAAGCATACATTGGATGTATTTGGGGTAATATAACAAAAGTATCACAAGGTTCAAGGGATTCTTGCTTATTGTGATGTAAGATCATACTGTAATAGGCTGTGAGAATAACCTTGGGAGACAGGAAGAAGAGCCGCATCCTAGACAACAGTCTCATACATGAAATCTGAGTCCAAAGGAAAAGAGAGGGGAGAAAGAAGAATCTCCCTACTTTTCTGGAAATCAAAGCCAGAGGAAGGGTTAAGAGCTTTCAGACTTGCAAAATTGTGTTATTGTAACCTTACAGCAAAAGTACTATTTGCATTCATGGTTTTGATTTTATGATCTCAACTACCTTGAAGGTTGGCACATACCTACACTACACATTTCCCTGGCACTTCTTCCTATTGTAACCCAAATCACTGCCCTCAATTTTCTGGGATCTACATAAGAAAGAAAGACTCCTGCTGGATCAAACTAATGTCTATCTAATCCAGGGTTTTGTTTCATGAAATATCAAAGCAGATGCATCCTAAAAATTTGTAGTAAAGCAAAAGATCACAGCAACAAGCAGCGATAGGATGCTGTCATTGATTCTGATGTTATTTAAACCAGGAGGATTTACAGTCAAACAACCTCATCCTTCATGAATATATTTACTGTCTAAATTGGTGACCGTTTTATTCCTCATATGGGTAATTGGGTAAATCATCACTTAATGTGTAATAACCAAGTGGTAAATAAGCATTTGGGAAGTTGGATATGTGTCATCAAATGAGGAGAAAGCAAACTGTTCATTCATCTGTGAAATATATTTCAACAAAGAGCACAACAGACTCATTATGAGGAGAGATCTTTCCTTGCTCAGTCTTGGAATTTATAAAGCCATTTATCAAGTATTGTACATGCTACTCCAACTAAATACATATAATACTTTTTTTACAATAAATAAAGCATAATAAATGATAATAAATAATAACAGTCTGTCTCTCTCTGTATTTGTGTATGTGTGTGTGTTGTGTGACAGGAAAAACAATTGATTTTTAACTTTTCAAGGTCTGATTCTAACACTTTATACTACTTGAGAAACGAATTTCTATTTTCCATCTATTCCCTCCTGCTCAAAAAAAACCCATTAGCAGACAAATATTCTGTAAGAAGGACATCACGAAACATACTGTTGACCCCCGCCCCCCATTTAGTTTTATACTCACATAAACTGGATAAAGACAAAAAAGACATCTTCTCTTAAAACAATAAAATATTTTCCATCTAAATTATTTAGGAATGGGCATTGGATGGATTTTGGAAAATATAAAATACTGAAGTTAAGTTTTGCCATTATAATTAAACCAAAAGCCACCAAACAAAAGAACAATGAGGTGTGCTATAACACTGTTTAATCATTAAAGTATGTGCTTGAAATGTATGGTGTATTAGATTAGGAGGAAAAAATATTTAAAGAAAACAGATCGACTCTTCTGTAGATTTCTTCTTCTGTTTGTCACATACACAGTGAAACATACTTCTGTTTATTTGTTTATTGCACACAGTGATCAGCATTTTCATACCTGACATGAAAACAATGAATCTGTGTAACTATTTTTTTTTCCAATTATAGCTTTGTTGTCAATGAACGGTTTACAACTTTCAGAGGCAGTTGCACTGAGAGTATATTACAGTTTGTTTGTAAAGCAAAATTCTATGGACATCTACTTTGAAGATATTTCCACTCAAAAGAGTTTACTGCATAATATTACAGGCTAGGTAACTTACAGAACTGTGTTTTGAATGTAACCAAAACTAGATCTTTATTCAAAATGTATATGCAGTGGAAACAAAGGCAACTGCTCTAGTTTATATTTATACCTGTTATACACTTTCAGCCCTACTGTATACATATTGAGAATTAATGTTGTTGTTCAACCTCCTCCAAGCCAAAATATGATTTTGTGAATAAATTCAAAACTATTGCTACTTTAATTCTGATATTCTTAATTAATGTTTGTTCTCTTATACTTTAATAAAACAAGTCTATGATAAAAATAAAGGTGGAATTCCTTATCTTTAGTAAATTAGCACTGTAATTTCACCATTATGATGTAAAGGGCTGCAATCAGAGCTGTGAAATTGATATTCAGAATTTACATAACCAAATTACATCTGTACATAGTAAAATCTTTCTAGCAGAATTATGTATTCCTCATCCCATCATCAACCATGGAGTTATATACATAAATAGATAACTGATAACTCTACCAAACATAGTATTTGTGGAAAACAGACTTATTTCTGAGTTTCTTACAAGGAAGGTAAAATACAATATTTTATACCTTGAAAATGGCATTGGAAAACACAATACATTTAAGCCCAAATACATTTCTTGGATTTTAAAGTCACATTCTAAATAATTACATATTACTTGTAAGCAAACATGTTTTTAGAAACAAGGAGTTAGTCTTTCTAGAATTTTCATTTAAAGCTGGCTGAATTTTGATTTTTTTTCTTTTAATTAAAGGCATGAACATTATTTTTTTACAGTGGTAAAATAAATATATAAAACTTACCTGTGGCACCAAACCCTCTAGCTTTAGAAAAAATGAATACGAAAATTGTTAATAAATATCTGATAAAAAGAAATAGAAGTCCTTTTGAGTTCTGAGCTTTTGAGAGCATTGAGAAGCGACAATTTCCTGCCAGTAAAAGGCACTTATGTTTTTGGGTTTGAAAACTCACAGTATGTCACTGGTTACTGCTTTCTATTTTGGGTGTTCTTCATAAAACACTGGCTCTTTTGTGTAAAGCATCATAATGCTTCTCTGATGTTGAGGTTGAACCCATAGTTAAAATACAGCAAGATAGTGTTTGTGAACAAAACACATAAATTTCTCTTTCTTTCTTTCTTTCTTTCTTTCTTTCTTTCTTTCTTTCTTTCTTTCTTTCTTTCTTTCTTTCTCTTCATGGAGAAATGACTTAATTTCAAGTACATGAGTGGTAAAAATGTAATACAGTTTTCATATGACTGTTTATATATGAATGAGACACAAACATCATTTATAGATTAGTGACGAAAACAAATTATCTAGTTAGATCAATGAAATAAAATACGGGAATTACTCTTCTTACATTAAACAAATCAAATCAAACCTTTATTAGACCAGCACATTCTCAAGCTAAATATATCTACTTGAACATAAGAACATATGAAAATCATTCATTTAGCTGTCAACACAATAAATGTTATCCTCCACTGTTTCTTTGATATTATTTCCATTTTGGTCAATGGAAATAATTTAGAAGAAACAGTGGCAGATAAGATTTATCACATTGAGATCCTGCATGGAATTGTCCCATGGCTAGTTGTCCCATGGCAAGTTGGCAGTGTCCAGCTATCTCATGGCAAAATGGCCAGGGTAAGATGGCTGCAGTGGTTGGCCTTAAGATAGCATGGCAAGATGGCTGAGACAAATTGTTACATTCTGTTTTGGGAAGGCCTTAAATATTTACTTATGTGCCTAGATTTGGGTCCTAAGAATGCAAAGAGTTTCATTTCCTGTTAATATCTAAAGGTTATAGCAATAGCAACAGCACTTAGACTTATATACTGTTTTACAGTGCTTTAAAGCCCTCTCTAAGTGGTTTACAGAGTCAGCATATTGCTCCCAACAATTTGGGTCCTCATTTTACCCACCTCGGAAAGATGGAAGGCTGAGTCAACCTTGAGCCTGGCAAGATTTGATCTGCCAAACTGTTGGCAGCCGGTGATCAGCAGAAGTAGCCTGCAGTACTGCACTCTAACCACTATGCCACTAGGGCTCAGTGTATCATGGCTTCTATATGTATTCTGTTTTAATTGGTTTAATTGCTTTTATGATTGTTTATCACCCATGAACGTTTGCTTGAAATGGATCACTATTTGAATGAATGAATGAATGAATGAATGAATGGGGAAGGAAAGAAAGAAAGAAAGAAATCTGCCTTTTAGAGCTATCTTTTCCATGAATGCTGTAATAGCATAGTGGCTATAATTCTGACCTTTTAAATAGGTGGTTGGTAATTCAAAACCCAACAGAAACACTTTAATTACTCTTCTTTTTTCTTTCCTCTGTGTCCTTCTTTACCTTGTGGTTTTTTTACGTAATTCCAGCAGTGCCTCAATTCATTATTTTTATATTATTCATTATTTCACTGTAAAAATCGCGGTCCCCAAATTTAATGTCATCCTTAGCTCCCAAATAAACTGAATTATTCTGCAGCTCGAAGTAAAGAATCTAGAAGCTCAAACATTGTATGTAGAATAAACAACATTAGAGAAGAGAGGTATATGTATGTATGTATGTATGTATGTATGTATGTTTTTGTAGGTTTTCACGGGTATAAGTATGCAAGACCTCATCGAAACGTCGCCAAGATATATATATATATATAGCATTGTAAGGGAACTGGGCAATCAGGATTCATTATGCCTAAACTATAATGTCTGTGAAATAAGTAACTTTCTACTGTTGTTTGAGAATTTTTTTCAGTCATTCAGAGATTAATACAAAAGGAACGTCTTTTCTTATTGCAGCCAATCCCACGAATTACAGTTCAGCCTGCCAGGATTGAGGCCAGTCCTGCAAAAACCGAACAGGTGGGTCCTTCTGAACTGTCCATGGTGCTGAATAACTACATCATTGTTACATGGAGATGGGAGGCAACAGTAATACCAAAACTACTACTAGAATCAGTAAAGAACTCAACTCTCCAAAACATGCAGAAAGCTGTTATAGTCATTTATATGCTCATTGGAGACATTTGTCTGAATTATCCTGACTAAGCCCCAATGCATGTTCAGCTTTCAATGTCGGTGTTAGAAATTCAGGTTTATGCCTTGATCCTGCATGAGCCAGCCATTCTAATTACTCAGTTTTCACAGAAAAAGATCTAAGCCTTGTTGAATTATTGTAATGTCATCACTTGTGTGTTCAGAGGCCAGCACAACTGCACTACTATGCCAATTAAGCAGTATTCCATGTTGTAGATATGCAACGGAATAAGAAACGGGAAGCCATGTTTGGGGGCTGTATCTCCTGATTTCAGATAACAGCACATTTTAGTCTGCATCACATCAGGTGATTCACAATTTTTCTTACGATTCTTCCTTTGCAAATATCATCTTGGAGTCTATTTCCTTGCTTCAGTTGCATCTACCGCACTATAGTTAATTCTATCTTTCTATCCTCCAAGGTCCTCTTGTAAGGACTGCACCTTCTTCTGCATAAACATTCCTTTCCATGTGGCCTTAGATCAAAGATCTAAAGCCGATGACTGGAATAGGGAATAGACATGCAGCAAAGTTTATCAGGAGACGTTGGGAAAAAATCTCATGATCTCAACAGTTTGCAGAGGGCATGGGCTGGCAAAAGCCCATGTTTTTTCAAAGTTGGCTGGTGCTACTTCATATTTATTATATTGTGCGTATATATATAGTGTGGGTATATATATATATCATATGCATATTATGAACTGTTAAGCATAGAAAGAGTCATTAATTCTGAAAGTTGCGGATTTGTAGTGTTGCGGTTAACACATTTGGGAAGGAAGCCATCCTTGGCATATGGAGTTACACAAGGTGATACTTGACTTGGAAATGATGATTTATGTCTTCTGTGAGTTAAGCCAAGTAACTGGGAGAGACTTATAAATCTGGCTTGTTTCCCTACTTCACATAAATTGCCTCTTTCAAACAGCAAACATATCTTTCTGTAATATAAATGATCTTTTAGTAAATAATAGGAGTCATATTTCATGTGCTGTGTGCATTTATATATTAATCCTACTAGACCTTCAGCCTATTAGCCAGACTGCCTCCTTTGAGCCTGTTAATGCTCTAGCATAGAAATAAGCCACACACTCATTAGTATGTTATTCATACTTTTTATTTCTACATACTTATTTATTAACATATTTTAGTTTTCCCATCACCCTAAGGATCTCAAAGTGGATTACACAAGGTATAATATGCATAAGATAAAACAATAAACGAGCCAGATAAAATATGCAATTGCATAAGCTGATACATTCATCCATTCGGGATATCAATGTATCCTAAATTGTTAATTTTGAATGCCTCTTATCCCAAATCATAGTCTTCTTCAGACTATGAGAATTCTCACATTTTGAATAATGGGCGATGCTTTCTTCATAGGGATGGGGAAAGGAACGTATGGACACTTTGGTATTAATGAAAGCAAGGCCTCTGAGTTGTTGGTATGCTCTTAAGAATTCCTGCATGATATACTGAGACTTCCTTCTCTCTGTCCATGTACTATATATCCAGTAGCAATTACAGACAACATATCAGCCTTATGAAGTAGACCAGATAGGAAACATGACCAGATCAGCTAATTTCGTTTTATTGTAAAGCTGCATTCAAATGAAAACACAATTATCCCCTCCCCCACCCAAGCTCCTTAACAGCCTGAGAAACTCTCCAATTGTGGGCCCACTATCCTGCATCGGTATGTTGTTTCTTACTCAGCCATATCTTTGGCAGTGTCGTTTTGCCCAGTTTCCCCCACCACCACCACCACCATTACATAGTGGAGGTGGTGGTGGATATACATACTTCCTGGAAGGGAAAACAACAACAACAGCACAAGGAAGTACAGGGAGAGGAATATGCTCTCTCTGGTTCTTTAAATTACAGAAAGTGTATCTCGGAACCCTGGATGCTGGGGATCAAAGGGCACAGGGCATCCCCTTCACCCCTGACTAAGCATCGTTAGAAATGGGATAAAAAAACCAGATGGATCTTGGGGCAATGCAGGAGGGCTACTCTTTGTTTCCCCTTACCCAAATCCATCTTTCAGCTTCAGCTTCCTTCAAAATACAAATTAAAATGCTGCAAGCCTCTTTAGATATGGCAACAGAAGACAAACTAGAAAGAAACAAATGTCTAGTTTATCTTTACGGTGTCGTTTTATGCTTTCTGAAATGTAACTTTGACCGTCTCTGACCCTTTTCCGCTTCAGGTTACCCAAGGAAGCAAAGAACCTTTTGAGGCGGTTTTGCAGTTGACGGAGTTGGGGAAGAACCTTGAAAAACCAACCAAAGTGCCTTTACAGCAGCCCACCGTGGACATCCAACCACAGGATTCTCAAGAAGGTCCACCAAGTCCCTTGAGTGAAGCCTCCAGTGGATACTTCTCTCACAGTGTTTCCACAGCAACCCTTTCTGAAGCGCTTGCATCAGGAAACGACCCCCATCTTCCACCCAGTAGTCAGACCTCCACCACAAATGATGCCCCCCCAATTTCAACAACCCCTAAGGTGGCGTCTTCAACAGATGGTCCTATAAAATCATGTTCTGATTCAACTTCTCAATGTTGCCATTCTCTTCCAAAGAGGGATGCAGCTCTCCCTGGCCTTAAAGAGCATCAAATTGACAAGGCCAATGAGAAAGTGAGCCATAATGGCAACTTAAAATCAAGGTCTGTTGATTCTGCCATTGCTCTAAATGACGATCAGGTTTCTCCCTCCCTAGTTAATGAGGATACACATTGCTGTTCTAGCTCTCCTAATAAGAAACAGATACAATTGACAGAAGCAACCGTCTTATTATCATCTGAGAGCCTCCCAAAGGAGGATCCCATTTATAAAACAGGACCTTCAAAGTCTACGGTTGACCTGTCTTCTCAGTCCAGCACTACAGCTTCTCCCTTCAAAATCCAAAGAGTACGAACATCAGAGCTCAAGTCCTTCTCCAGCATGTTGAGTGGGGATCCAGGAGCTTCTTTGTGTTCAGAGGAAGAAAAGAGCAGACAGAATTCAGAAGATTCAGACCAGAACAACAGCGTAGATGCTGGTTCTGAAGAGAAATTGGATGCAGCAGCATCCGACTCAGAAGAAACCAATGAAATCCCAGATTGGCTTAAAGAAGGTGAATATGTAACTGTTGGCACGAATAAAATGGGCACCGTGAGATATGTTGGTCCAACAGACTTCCAGGAGGGAACCTGGGTTGGAGTCGAGTTGGATTTGCCGTCAGGTAAGTGTTGAGAAATGTTGGGTTACAGTAAGGTGTATAGCATGGGTGTCAATCAGAGGCAGGTTCCTACTAGTTCGGACTGGTTCTATAGAGTAGATAGTAAGCCGCTGGTGACGTCACAGAACTGGTTCTGGTCCGTGTACACCGCCATCTTTTTTTGGGAATTTGTTTTGGCGGAGGGTCCCCCCCTTTTTTTCTTCTGCGTATGCGCAGAAGCTAAGTTTCAGGCACTGCGCATGCGTCGCCATCTTGTTTTTTGCCTTTTGGGGGGAATTTTTTTTGTACTACACATGTGTGCATGTGCAAAGTGCATGCGCCCATGAGGCACAATCACGCAGTGCAGGAGGAAGCGAACCAGCAGCAAGGTAAGTTAGAACCCATCCCTGGTCAACATATTTCTCCCAACAATCTGGGTCCTGGCTGAATCAATCCTGAGCCTGGTGAAATTTGATCTGCCAAATTGCAGGCAGATGGCAGTCAGCAGAAGTAACCTGCAGTACTGCATTCTAACTACTGCGCTACCAGGGCTCTTCAATATGTTGGCTGGAACTGGACTTTCAGATCCTTCCAATCCTTCCATTCTGTTATTTATCTCTCGTTATTCCAATTAAAGAGATTTTCAATTCTCTAAGGTTACATTACGGACATGTTTATATTTATGTGGGGGGTTGCTTCAGGCCTTTATTTCATAAATTGCTTCTAATGGAGAAAGGAATCTTCTCTAAAGAGTAGCATCTTAGTATCCAGGTTCTAGATTCCTAGAGGGTCTGCTCAGCCAGTCATGAAACCACAAGTTGTATTTACCAATATAAACAAGAATGGAATAATATATATTATTCCTCAGGGAATACTTCAAAGAATCTACATAGACTAATGATGTTTGTCTCTGCCGTAGAGTGTAACAGAAAACGGATTATTGTTAGGTGGAGGAGAGAGCTATTGATCCTAGTTACAAGGTTCTTCCTGTTGAGCTTTCTGTAATATAAAATAGATAAAGTGGAACCCTTATGTGAAACCCTTGAATTAATGGCTTCTATGCTGATCAGCAGTTGATAACATCCAGAACATCACACTCATGAACCTGCGACCTGTCACAGCCTATATTGTAAAGGTTCAGCTAACACGCCCTGGAGAGGGAGGAGAAGGTGTCACAGGCCCAAGTGCTATCATGGCAACAGATTGCAAAGGTAAGTGCTTAGCATTTGTTCCTCAGATCTATAGTTTTAGGTTGGGGGAGAGGGAGGAAGATTATGAAATTAGAGATGAAAGATAAAGCAAAGAAGAAATGCAAGACAAAGAGAAAAAGTCCAATTTACCAATGAGTGAGTATCGGACGGCTTTATTTTACATTTTATTTTGTCTACAATGTGTTCTTAGGAGCAATCATGTGCAGGTTGTGAAAAAAAAAAGAAGGATCTATTTGTTCTGGCTTGGAACCGATTTTTTTCTTAATGTCGATCCAAGTTCTTTGAATTTCCTTTATTCCTCCTTTTTAATATATGTCTATAACATGCTAGCATTTTCAATTTGGCAGTGTGGCACCTACCCACATTGGCTAATTTTGAAAAGCTTTACAGGATCAGCTACAACTGGTATTTGAGGGGTCCTTGGTGCTCTCTGAGCTTGATTGTTTCCTTGCAGACATTTCATTCCTCAAACTAGGTAACATCATCAATGAAACATCTGCAAGAAAACAACCAAGTTCAGAGCACCGAGGTCTCCTCATTTAAACCTTGAACCGCAAATATTCTCTATCGATACAACTGGTACAGTATTTTGATTGAATCAATAGGATAACTTGGGAATTAAAAAAATAAAATCTGGAACAAGGCAATAGCAAACCAATTCCATATTATTGCCCAGAAAATTACAACTTGGAGGTGAATGATAGCAGAGAAAGTAGCAGAAATGGAGCAATTTAGTAAGTCACTATAACAAAGTCAGACACTGGCTAATTGTTCCAATTCTGTTAGAATAGAATAGAATAGAATAGAATAGAATAGAATAGAATAGAATAGAATAGAATAGAATAGAATAGAATAGAATTCTTTATTGGCCAAGTGTGATTAGACACACAAGGAATTTGTCTTATCCTCTTCATTTTAAGTTGTGGAATGAATTTCTGCTTGTATCTGCTTGTATCTGCAGGATATTATATTTTGAGTAAGAGGAGATGAGATGTCACTCTCAATGTTAGTGAAAGGGACAGGAAAGGAAGACACTTCCACATGGCACTTGTGTTTTATACAAGGAGAACTGCTCACCTTTCTTCTCAGCCAGCATTATCTTCTCTGATTGCTGGAAAAGAAAATGCCTTGCAGCTGGTGGTAGTATCTTAGATAATCTTCGGGGTAGGGATAGTTTGGTACAGCAACTAATATACTGTTGACATTGCAGAAATAGCAAGTGCAATTGTGTACTGCATTACAAACCATTGAGAAGGGAATTCTACACAAAGTTCAAGATGGAGGAATCCAGAATTTCTTGCTCCTTTGTGCTATTTAGAAAAGAATCAGACTGATGGGTTTATATATATTTCTCTATTTCATATAGAGCCAACAGCCAAACCTATAATTGAACGTTCATTTGTTGAAGGGAGCAACAATCTACGTGTAAACTGGAATTTGCCCAAAACTGATAATGTGGGATCCGGATTTCTTGTCCGGCTCTATGATGCAGCCAAAGAGCTTGTTCATCAAGAAAACGTTACTTCCATGATTGTGCAGTCAGCATATATTCCGAATCTCAAGTTCAAGGAGGACTATAGCCTAGAAGTAATGGTCTATCACTGTACCAGCTTGGGACCACCATCTGATCTCCACACATTCAAGATCAACAGTAAAGGTAACAAATCTGTCACTTTTAAAATGAACAGGATGACTCTGGAGTGGGGTACGCAATATAATCCAAGTGATTCCTTATACAATAAATATTATATCACGGGGTTTTAAAATATGCCAGATTTTGACTATAGATGGCCTTGAAAAAATCCACATTTCTTCCCACTGATCTCTGTCTGTCTGTCTATCTGTCTGCCTGCCTATCCAGTTATTTATCATCTATCTCAATCTGCAGTGGGAAAGAATTTGGATTTTTTTTAAAGCCATCAGTCATAAAACACAAGCGATCTTGTGCAGTGATTTCTTTGGATGTCCTGTTTTGCTATGGGAAGCTGAGGGTATCATAAAGTGTTCATTGTACTCCAGCATGACAACCATGCTGATCAAATCCCTCTCAATTACAATGCCCCAGGCTCAGTAGGTGAATTTTGTGTAGAATCTGCAGCAGTTCCATGATAGGATCATTGAACAAAAGTCAGCTAGTGTATATAGCAGTGATGGCAAACCTTTTTTTCCTCAGGTGCCAAAAGATCATGCGTGTGCACTGCCGACACCCATAATGCAATGTCCCTCCACAGGCCCCACCCCCTATGAATGCGCGGGCAACCCCCAT
>JANHFT010001301.1:180135-198450 GCA_032467955.1 Pseudoxenodon macrops
ACAGGCACACCCCGACACGAGTGACATTGACCTGGCCACACCCATCCCCCCTTCAAGGTCAAACACAACCCTGATGTGGCCCTCAATGAAATCGGGTTTGACACCCCTGGTCTAGAAGGATCCTCAAATTGCACACAGATGCTAAGTGAAGTAGTACACCCCCTCCTCAACTAAATATTGAACCAGGTAGCCCTAAACTCCAGAGCCTTGCTAGGATTGGAGATGAAACTTATTTCTTCTCCAAACCCTCACGCTTGTCCCTGCT
This sequence comes from Pseudoxenodon macrops, assembly GCA_032467955.1. NCBI lineage: Eukaryota > Metazoa > Chordata > Lepidosauria > Squamata > Pseudoxenodontidae > Pseudoxenodon > Pseudoxenodon macrops. The sequence goes on from JANHFT010001301.1 coordinate 180,401, forward strand.
GCCCTATAGTGGCTAACAAATTACTAGACTTAGATTTATACTCGCTCTCTAGGGAGATTGGATCCTGACTGAAGTAGAGATGAAGCTGGCTACCATCCAGAGGCTGATGTTGCAAGAGGCTTCAATATTGGGGTGGCAGTTGCTATTTGATTTGGTTTTATTCCTTCTCCATCATTTTAGCTTCCAATCCTGCATGTTGTCATTTCCCTTGGAAGTTACCTGGTTAAAAGTCTTTCTTTAAAACCAGTGTCTTCCAACCTCAGCAAACTCAGCAAGATGGCAGACTTCAAGTCCCAGGATTTCTCAACCTGCTTTAAGAAAACAATGGCTTCCAAAAACGAGGCATGGAAAAGAGAAATAGCGTTAAGAAGAGATGGGAAAGTTTAGCACAGGAACCAGGAGAGGACCTCAGCAGAAGTGGGCTGTTGGGGTGCTGATATTCAATGCAGAATCAATGAGGACCCTAAGGAAAGGGTGAAGTTTCTGTTGTGTGGTTATTATCTTGACTTTTTGATGTGCAGGCCTGCAGCTACCCTTGTGTGTCAAATGTATTTGGGGTGATGGGGCGATTGAGGCAGAGATTTCTTTTTAAGTTTTGCAGATGTTCAGTGGGTGTTTGCGTTAGAAATTGTTTTGGTTCCATTTGAGTCATTGTGTACGTGAAAAATCGTGTGTCATCCAGACTGGAAACGGACACCCACATACTTAGAATGAACACTCTTATTTACCATACTTTTTGGAGTATAAGACACACTCCCTCCACCCCAAAAGAGGCTGATAATTTGGGTGCATCTTATACTCAGAATGTAGCTTTTTCAAAGCTTTTTTTCAGACCTAACGAGGCGAGTGAAGAGATCTTTGCAGGCTTTTTTCATTGCTACTCCCTCCGAAGAACATTTTTTCCCCAGCCCTAAGTCTTTGCGGGCTTTTTTCATTGTTTCTCTCTATCAGCTGTGCTTTAGAAGCTTTTTTCAGCCCTAACCAGGGGATAAAATAATGTGCTGAAGCTGACCAGACTCAGGACGCTAGTCAGATTTTCCCCCTATTTTCCTCCCCAAAAACTAAGATGTGTCTTATACTCCGGTGCGTCTTATACTCTGAAAAATATGGTACATGTGGGTTGTCAAGTTCCCAAATTCTGATCATGTGACCATGGGAAAGTTGCAATGATCATAAGTGTGAGTCCAGTTATAAATTACTTTTCTCGGTGCCGTTGTAACTTCAAGTGGCCACGGAATGAATTCTTGCAAATCAAGGACTAAACTTGTATGGCCAGCTTTCAATGGAAGAAGTACCTGCAGAGGAGAGAGTCTTGAAAGTTAACCATGATGGAAGGTTACTGTGCAATAGCACAAGGGCTTCCAACAATTCAAAGAACTACAGGAATTCTGACACTCCTTTCCTAATAGTAACCATGTAGATAGGGATGGGATATACACAGAGGAGAAAACTTCTCTTAATAAAGTTTTCCTTTATTACTAGGAAAAGAAGAATCTGGCTTCTGAAATACATCGCCTAATTAAAAGGGGGAAAAAACATGGTTTTTTTGCCTTACATTTCTCTTCTTAGTTCCACATCCTTACTTGCAAGTTGATTAGATAGAGAAATTAGTATTAATGTGTTTCATTAATATCCTTATTGCATTCCTATAATATAATAATATTTAATATTCAATTTCCCTAAAATAAATCAGAATATAATATCCCTTGTTTGGTTGGTGCCATCTGCTCAAAAGACCCAAAACAAAAGAGAACCCAACATTGAATGTTAATGAAGTATATTAACTAAGCTAACAGCGATGAATAATTTCCTCAGCTGAACCTCCCCTTGAATTCTTCCAGAACCTTTGACTCATTTACCCCATCATTTCCCATTACCAGTTTCTTTCCTTCCCCCACCTCCTCTGAGTTCACACAGAACAACCATTCTTTACTGAATTCTATTTTTGTTGAAGCCAATTATATTCCACATAATATAGTCCCACACATTTTCCAAGCAACAACTCAAGTGCCAAATACTAGACTCCATTAACCCTCTAGATTTTTTCCAGCAGCTTCAAAACTACTGTTATGATTGAAAAAAAATAAGGTGACTAAAAATGCTTGTATCCACACACTCTCATGCAGAAATTAAATCCTACCTATCAGTTATCTTCTCTGCTTGATGAAATATTCAAAGCATCTTTTTTTATCAGAGTAATAGCTAAATGTAACAACTTGCATCAGAGACAGAATGCCGTAGATGGCCGACGAAACAAACAAATAGGGGCAGAACAAATCAATCCAGAGTTGTGACTGGAGATACAGATGACTAGTCTCAAATTATCATATTGTGAAGACTCAGCTGCCTTAAAAAATCTATAGTGCTGGGAAAGGTGAAAAAATATGAGAATGACCAGCAACAAGCTATATTGACTCAATTACAATAACGATGTGGTGCAAAACTGTAAACTATAGACTAGCTTAACATCAATGCTTGAGAAAATCCTTCAAAAGTTAATCAAGCAGTGGATTTGTGCGCACCTACAAATGAACGAGGTGATTACTAGAAGCCAGCATGGGTTTGTTAAAAACAAATCATGCCAAACAAACCTTATTGCCTTCTTTGATAAAGTAACCAAATCAAGGAAATGATGTTCATATAGTATACTTAAAATTCAGTAAGGCATTTGATGAAGTAGACCACAGTCTACTTCTTAGTAAGGTAAAACAATGAGGGGATGATAGTATCACCACCAATTGGATTTTTAGTTGGCTGAACAGCTGATTTCAGTGTATGTCCTCAATGAATTATATCTACATGGAGGGAAGCATGCTGTGGGGACCTCAACATTCTGTTTTAGATCTAGTGCTTTTCAACATTCTCATAAATGACTTAGATGAGGAGACTGAAGGGGCACTCATCAGATTTGTAGACAACATCAAGTTGTGGGGAATTGCTAAGATTTGGAAGATAGGCTCAAGATTCAGAAGAATCTTGACATACTTGAGTATTGGGCCCTATCCAGAAAGATGCAATTCAGTAGTAAGAAAAGTAAGGTTCTGCACTTAAGCAGGAAAAACCAAATGCACAGGAACAGGATAGGCAGTACCTGACTAAACAGTAGTGCCTGTGAGAGTGATCTAGGTGTCTTGGTGAATCACTACATAAGTATGAGTTAGCACTACACTGCAGTTGCCAAAAGGCCAACACAGTTTTAGGTTGTATCAACAGAAGAATATTATCAAGGTCACAGGAAATGATACTAATGCTCTATGCTTCACTAGTAAGATCATACTTGGAATACTGCTTTGTTACTACAAAGCTCAAAAGATGCTGAGACCCTAGAAAGAGTGCAGAAAAGCGCAACAGAGATGATAAAGGGTCTGGAGGTTAAACTCCACAATGAATTGCAAAGGGAAATAGGTAAGTTTAGCCTAATGAAGATAAAACTTAGGGGAGACATATTAAATAGTCTTCCAATATTTGTAGGGCTCTCAGAGGGAAGGGAGTGTCCATTTATTCACCATAGCAACTGAGGGCAGGATAGCTTGTGAGAGGGAGATCCAACCTTGAAATAAAGAGGCAGTTCCTGACACTTGAAAAGAATGAATTAGTAGAACAGCATTTTCCATCCCTCTATGCATTTATGTAAGACTGCCATTTTATCACCATCCTGAACCTTGTTAGATGGCAATATAAAAACATTATTAAATAAACTGTGTCTTTTATTTTTAAAAGAAACATATTTTCTTTCCTATAATCTATTCAAATGTTTCTTTGTGACCAGTAGTGAGAAAACTGCTCATTTAGATTAAAAACAAGAGCTTATAATGGTGATCTAAGCTGATTTCCATCAAGACATGTGTTAAATTCTAGTTCGTTGGAGACAGGGATACAGATAGATGTCAAAATAGGAAAAAAGGAAAATTACTTCAGGATATAGAAGGAGAGGGAGAAAATGGTGTGAGGTGACCTGATGTAACATCTAAAAAGTATTTTCCAACTTGCAGCCATGGAAACACGACTCCCAGAATTCCTTTCTGTATGGCCACAGACATGGTGGCTGGAAATTCTGGAAATTGTAGATTGAAAACACTTAGAGGCAATCAAAGAAAAAAAATGATTTGAGGAACTATTCATATACATTTCCAAGATGAACATTCATTTCTCCATACTCAGAAGAAAGCTTTATATATCTTTAGTATGTCCGGCTTTAACTATTTCCAGTTAATTTCTTATCAACAGGTTTGCTGCATAAATCTATGGTAAAAGGCTGTTCAGTGAGAAATATCAACTTATTATCAATGCTTGGAATGCTCAAACTGACTCCATTGTTACAGCCTAAAACCAGAGGTGGGTTCCTACCGGTTTGGACCGGTTCTACCGAGTAGGTAGTAGGCCGCTGGTGACGAAATGGAGCTGGTTCTGCTGCTCCGTGGGCGCCAAAATCTTTTTTTTGGATTATTATTTTTTTGGGGGGGGGAAATTCAGATTTCTTTTCTTCTGTACATGCGCAGAAGCCAAGTTTCTGGCACTGCGCATGTATCACCATCTTGTTTTCAGCCTTTTTTTGGGGGGGATTTTTTTGGATTTTTTTTCTTCTGCAAATGTGCAGAAGTCGAGTTTCCGGTACTGCGCATGCGTCACCATCTTGTTTTTGGCCTTTTTTTTGGGAAAAAATTTCGGGGCCTTTTTCTACTGCGCATACGCATGCGAGGCGCACCCACACGGCACAGGAGGCAGCGAACCACCGGCAAGGTAAGTTACAACCCACCCCTGCCTCAAACCCCTACAGCTTCAACCTCAAACTATCTACCGTGGACCTCACCCAATTCCTAAGAGGTCCATAAAGGGGCATGCATAAGCGCACCAGCGTGCCTATCATCCCAGTCTTACTGTCTCCATTTACTGTATCTGTACTTACTTGCTTTGCTTATGTTTATAGCTATACCTGCTGTCTTGTACATGTTTGACAAACAAATAAAGTATAAAGAAGCAATCCATCCACTTCATGGAATATGTATCAGAATCCTAGAGAAATATACTAAGGAAGATCATTTTTAGATACTAGCTTAAATGGGAAGTACTTTAATGTTCCTTAGAAATGAAATAGAGTATTATTGTTGTGTAGAGTTACAATCCAGCAGATTGTGGTTTTATGAGATACTGGAATTAAGGAGCAACTTGTCATTTCATATAGCACAAAATAAAGGGTTTGGTGTTGTATCTGTATCAACTGAACAGGAAATTGAAAAAAGAGAAGAAAGCATTCTGCTGAATATGTACTTCTTTGAGAAATCCATAGTAATGATTTCAACAAGTAAAAAGTGATCAAGATAGAAAAGCAACTGGTAGTTATAAAAACTGATGTTGCCAATACTGTATAAAAATTATATCTCAAAAGTAGTCTAAGAATTACAATATTTAATTTTGTAACACTAACTAGCAGATAAAATAGTACAGTAGACAGAATGGATTGTGTTATTCAAGAAAGCTTGAAATAGGTTTTTATGCTATTCAAATTAAAACCCACACAGTAACTAGTTGTTCAAGGCAAACAGCATGTGATTTTACAGGAGCACTATGTAGCTAGAATATTTTTCTATTGCTAAATTGAATTTTATAGTTGCTGTGTTGGACAGTCAACTTTATGACTGTCAATAGCAATAGTATTTTGGAAAGAGCACAAATGAAGAGATTCTTATTAGAATCATATAGAGTGCATATTAGGTTTTCTGGAGGGGAGAATTCCTTTGGATTTAAGGAAAAAAGGAAGATATGTTTGTAAAGTGAGAAGGGAGGGAGAGGTGTAAGATATGGAGGAGGAGTAGAATATATAGCATGGGTGTATTTCCCATGCCAGAAGAGTAGGAAAACATGCTCTTTATACTTGGGTAGTGACTTTTCTAGAGAAGAAACAAATGGAAACCCCTTCCTTCAATACCTTGTCCTGGTGGGAAGGTATAAGCTAAAGGCTAAACACCGGCTAGTCTTTTCCATCTTTATCCTACAAAAGAAGTTCAAAAACAGAAGAAAGTTGAGAAGATCAGGAAAAGGAAAAATGAACAAGTCCTTTCTTTAAAAATGAATTCAAATATCACCAACTCTTGGGCTAGACACATACTCATATCAGAGTTTGTTGGAAAAATTAAATCCAGAAACACAAACAGTAAACTGATTCAGCAGGATTCATTAACTTCTTTATATACATATAATACATGGAGATAAATGTACAATACCAATATAGATTCTTCTTCAACATAGTAGCAGTTACAAGCAAAACACAAAGGCAGGAGAGAAGAGTTAGTTTCATTTCAGCAGAGCAGACTAGTTTCAGTCTTGTTTCATTTCAGAGTTGAGCACAGAGTTTAATACATACAAAGAGAGCCTCCTCTATACAGGGCAGTTGAACTAAGCCATGCCTAGGCTTCTACTTGTCTCAGCTCCCACACAGCCCTCATTGGCTGACCTTGTTACCATGTCCTATTCCAGCCAGTCCCCAATGGCTGACCTGTTGCCATGTCTATCCCAGTTCATGAATATACTCTGACACCTCATATATCTCACAAATGCACACAGTAAAACAAATTTACAGAACTCAGAACTTGATCAATTAAATAAAACAGAGTCTGAAACTGACTTTACGGATTCAGGTTTGTTTACAAAATGCACTAGATCCAGACTGTTGCTTCCTGCTTCAAGAGAGCCTGGCTTTCCCTAAATTTCACATGACCTGCCCCAAGGCAAAATGAGGGTGAGTAAAAAGTGAAGTGGCTTGGAATCAAATTTAGTAGTACAAATCTCAGAATTTGGGGTATTTAACTGCAAATGGAATATGAATAATATGTAGGGAACAAGTCATACATTTGCAAAAGAGGACATTTGGAAATACCCGTTTCTTTAAGGTATATTTTTCATTCCTGTACCTCAAAGGGTACCATTTACAATCATCCTCTTCTGAATTTATTCCTATCCTTCTCCATTGTAGAGATGAAAATGAAAAGGATGTGTAATGTGAAACTTGCCTGCAATTTTCCTGCCATGATTTTACTTCTTCTAGTGCCAACAATCTGCCATCTTAAAGCTGAGTAAGGTTGATTCAGATTTAATTGAGTGACATTGTCCCTCTCAGGATCGCCCTTCTTCCTCTTCTCCCATAGCTTTCAACTTTTCTGTGAAATTATGTTTTCAATAGATAAGGGAATGGCAACATATTGTCCAGGGTTTTCCATTTTATTTTCCTTGCCAGCTTTGATTTCTTTAAAAATAGAAGAATATCTATTTCCTTTTTTTTAAAGCAAGATTAACCCCCCAAAGTATCCTCAAATTTGCTTTAACGGTGCAGATTAACATGGCTAGATCAAACAACTAAAGAGATCAGAAATTCAGCTTCAAAAGCCAATGTTTTATATTATTTTGCAAGAACTGCTTGATTGTGGATTTAACACAAATAAACTTAGTTCGGATAGCCTGTTTATAGGGAACTTACTTTAAATAGTTCAAATGAATTTCTACTGGTTAGAGTCTATAGGAAATTCTATTGTATGTATTTGTCATCTGCCATTTATCATCATTATGACCTCTAAAAATTAAAGGATTAATGCTATTGAAGGGAATTCTATTTTTAGACATACCCATTCACATATCTAATGACTTCTTTATTATTTATTGACCACATTTTGGACTGGAAGACTGATTAAAAATACAGGGAAGAATTGAAATATGAGAATTATTTTAGCTTGTACTCAGCCCTGTGATATAAGAAAGTAAGTAAAAATTAAATAACTTAAGAATCTTTGGATCAAGAATAATTGAGTCCCTTGGTACAATAGAAAGGCTCAAGCTTTATGAAAAAGATAAGTTTATGTATTTTAATAAATGCACAACATTGTTTTTGTACTGTAATCTACCTAAAATTTTCCCTGAATTTGTTTCTGTTTGGTTTACACAGACTCATGGACATGCAAAGACACACAAACATACATGGAAAAAGGATTGTATAGTGAAAGATAGGACAATCACCCACATTTTTTGAATACTTTACAACAAAGTTACAACAAAGTGATGGTTTAGCAGTTAAAGATGTTGAGCATGTCATCTGCAAAGCTGACAGCCCAGGTTCAAGACCCAAGTACCATGTGATGGGTTGAGTCCCTGTTACTGGTCTCAGCTCCTGCCAACATAGCAGTTTGAAAGCATATAGAATGTGAGTAGATAAATAGGTACCACTTCAGTGGAGAGATAACAGCATTCCATCCACCTCAGCATATAGTCATGCTGGCCATACAACTATAGAAGTGTCTTTTGACAACACTAAGAAATGATGATGAGCAGTGCCCCTTAGAGTTGGATATGACTGGAAAGGGCAAACCTTTATCTTTACCTTTTCAATAAAGTTATGTAGGACTATAAAGCTCCCCAACTTTTGAGATTAGATTGAAATATAAAATAATAATTCAACAGCAATTTGTTTTTTACTAAATTTAAATGAAAAAGTTGAGAAAATAATATGAAAAAAATCAGCACAGTATGGTAGTATTCACACTACAAGGAGAACCCAGCAGACTTAATTATTATTCCTGAATAAGGCGCCTATAGAATTTGCAACAAGTAGTATATTAGGAAATCTGTGAGTATAAGTAGGAATAAAGTGTCCATTCTGTAATGTAATCAAAATAGGACCACCATTTTGAGCTGCAAACATTGAGTTAGCCATTATATGTCGGTGAACAGAACATTTTGGATTTTTTTGCTGTTATCTAGTTCTAGTTAATTTGTAGCTCTAAACAATTTAGCATGAAAAAAAGACCACAAAAGGTTTGATTGGAGCTATAAACTAAATAGAACAAATGAAAGCAAAGAGGTGCAAACTATTATGTTTTATAGCATATAATGGCCAATTTGGCAATTTGAACTTTTGAATTTTCTTCTTCTTTTGTAGCTGGCCCAGTTTGTTTATTATCATATAAATATTCCTGTGGATGGGTTTGTACCAAAATTCCCAAGTCCCTCCCTTAGTTACCTTCCTTCACTGACCCCCCTCCCCTATGTCCAATCAAATTCAAACAAGATGTTTTCTGAATTCTTTTTGGTATCCAGCTATGTTCCATTCCCAGCCAATTGATCTTGAAGTCCATCACAGAGAGATACAGTGAACTTCTATTTCCCTCAAAGCATCCTGTCTTCCCCCCTAGCCCCCCAGAGTTCATGCCAGCTGATACTGAATGATTGCGAAATGCAAGTGAGAGGTGGCAGCTGACACATTTAAAAAGTGGCCTGTTTTTGAACCAATATCTTTTAGTAAACCTTTCTGTTTTGTAAAAGTTTATGATTACCTTCCACAAATCTGTTTTTTCTCTGTCCTGTGTATATTGTACTTTAAAGGGTCACATTTTTCTATCTTATCATTTCTTCCATGTGCTGCAAAGGCTATTATTCAAAGACCAGAGAGATGCCACCTGCCACGATTACTGTATTTGCAACATGAAAAACAGACTGTCTATGGTCCAATTTTTTTTTAAAAAAAATCTGATAATAGCAGTAGAATATTTTACCCCATTTCATCCTTGCTTTAAGCAAGACTATAACTGATGTTTTGGAATGATAGCTGCATAAGATTTTGTCTGCCTACCCATAATCATCAGTACAGTACCAGGTCCTATGTCCAATTTAGTGAAGAGTATTTTTTTGGGGGAAAACCATACTGTTTCTCTCTGCAGAGCTAGGTATATACTGCCAAATTTCTATTTGAAGGTAACCCCAGAGTCAAAAGTAACAGTTTGGATCCAGACTCATTTAGTTGAACTTTGCTCCTGCTGAAATTAATGGTTCCCAAATGATTTCAAGAGCCATTAAACCGAATATATTTTGGAGTCCCAAATACCCCCTTTTTTTTTGCATCATTGGATGAAGTAATTTTCAATAAAACTTGGTCAAGTTAGGGGTGGTTCCACGCCCTTATGTTTTGTGTTGAGATCATCAAAATTTTGGTGAGAATGTGAGCATATGGAAAATCAGTTGGATTAGTTCTTCCTTGCTCTTTGGATGTCCGCTGTAGTGCCCTACTCGCTGTACATGCCATCTGTTACAGAGCTTCAGTCCTGTGCTGAGTAAAGAGTTGTACCACTGGAGATTAAACATGTAAAGATGGAAGAAAGCAGCAGTAAGGCAGCCAGGGATGAATGATGTGCTATTTTAAAACTGCTAATTTATTTAGTATTCAGACTTTATGGAGGAACCTTTTGTCACATCATCCATCACAGAATGGCACTAGAGAGATGGGGTTTAGAAAAATTAAAAACCTGTTTGTTACTGTAAACCAAAGAGCATGAACAGCATCCATCAAACACCGACAGAGGTGGAAGATAAACAAGAGTTGGTTAGAACCAATTGATGTGTTCTGATTTTTTTTCTAAGTTCCAAATTATTAAAATGCTTCAGATAGAGATTAACTATCTGCACTACAGTATTTACCTCTTCTCTCCCTTCTCATGGCTATATATAAAAATGCTGAAAAAAATGTCTATTTCTGACATAATTTTGCAGCTTGGGTTACCACCCGATTTTTAGAAGACACACCACTAATATGTGATATTTTAATATCTAATATAACCAAGAAAGACATCATAGCAGTGTTCCAGTATTTGAGGGGCTGCCACAACCTACGGTACTTTCCAAGGCACCTGAAGGCCAGACAAGGAATAATGAATGGAAGCTGATCAAGGAGAGATCCAACATAGAAGTAAGGAGAAATTTTCTGACAGTGAGAATAATCAGCCAATGGAACAGCTTGCCTTTGAAACTTGTGGGAGCTTCATCACTGGAAGATTTCAAGAAGAGATTGGACTGCCATTTGTCAGAAATGGTGTAGTGTCTCCTGCTTGGGGGAGGGTTGGATGACCTACAAGGTCCCTTCCAACTCTGTTAATCTGTAAGTTAAATATTGGGCTCTCCTTTTTTTTTACAGCACCTGGAACTTTCTATGCAGAGGTGGGTTCCTACCGGTTTGGACTGGTTTTACCGAGTAGGTAGTAAGCTGCTGGTGATGTCACGAAGTTGGTTCTGGTCTGTGGGCGCCGCCATCATTTTTTTCCAGGTGTTTTTTCTTCTGCCATGCGCAGAAGCCGAGTGACACACATGCGTCACTATCTTGTTTTCAGCCTTTTTTATTTTTGGTATTTTTTGGATTTTTTTCTCTACTGTGCATGTGTACACCCACGCAGCACGCCTACGTGGTGCGCCCACACGGCGCAGGAGGTAGCAAACTGGTGGCGAGGTAAGTTAGAACCTACCCCTGTTTCCATGGTAACATTAGAGATTATTTGTCTTGTAACATCAAACAGGGAGGGAAAGAGATATATTTAAAAATAAGACAATTGACACCATGTCTCAGTAATGAGTGTGTTTCAAAATTGCACTTCAAAAGGTGGGAAAATATTAGGCATAACTTTATTGTTTACAGCTGCCATTAACGTTTTGCCCCAGAGGGTCTGGATCCCAATTCCCTGCACAGCTTGCTTTTTTGACATCTGTTTAGATTGAGTTGAGGAACCAAGATAAATGACAGACTAGAGGTAATTTCCCTGGACTGGCAAATCACAATAATTTCTACCATGTTACAGAAGGGAAGAGACCAAAATGAGTTCCTGATCAGGGATGGGTCTTGAGACCGATCCCCATGTTGCTCCTTATGGGGATTCTTAGATTCACAAAGTGTCACTTATCTGCTTAACACGATTATGGATTCAGATAATGTTGTCCTTAAAATTGTGAATTTCAAGGAACAGGAGGCTATCAGAGGTGGCATTTTGCTGAAAGGAGGGATTCAAAAGTCTTCTGTTGAATTTGTTGGAGTAGTAAAACAGAGTGAATCTAGCAAGTCTCTAGTCTATAGTTTCAAGTCCTGGACTCCCAATAAGCTAACTGGTTCCTTGGACCTCTCTATTTTGAGACATTGACAAGCATTTCCTTTATGCTGCATGTCAGCAATGATGAAGAAGAGTACAACTCATGTCTGTCTTTGAATTGGGCAAATGAAGACTTTGGGGGAAGGGAAGGTTTGATTTATTTTATCTATTCATAGAAGATCATTTGTTAGTTGCTACTCCTTGAATCAAGATTTATGATGATTATGATGACGATTATAATGATTTTTGTTGCATGCCTGTCCATTTCTCAAGCAACTATAACCTAGTACCTGTCTTAATATAAGGCAGGTTCATTTTCACAGAAATAATAATGCCTATTCAAATTCAAAGGATTTCTCTAATCATGAGGGTGAAATTTTATGTACAGTTTTAAATATAAAAGACTTACTCCCTGGAGTGTGCATAGCTGCATGAAATTGAAAACATTCTTCACTAAGGGTCCTATCTCTTGGGGTAGTAAAAGATACTTGACATGCAACTGGTGATGAACCAATGTTTTCAAATCCTTTTTGATGTCTATTAAAACCCTTCAGTTGGTTTGGCTATAAAAGACCTTATATTTCTTTCTGAATTGTGCATAAGGCAAATTGTATATAGCAATGAGAATGATGGTAGAGAGAGATGCTGTGAAATAATATAGGTTCTGAATTTTTAAAGGAACAATCTTAACTTATATTTCATGTCTCAACACCCGGGAGAAAATGTGGCTGTCCTTCAGATTATCCCCTTTTATGTTTTGGGGCTTTAACTGTTGGGCTAAAAAAACAATATGTATAAAAAGGCACACATTAGAGTATGTCTATCTGTTCATCCATCCATCATCTATCCATCATCTATCTGTGTGTATGTGTATATGTACATGTACATGCCTACACATGCACATATACATGCACATGGATATTAAATAATTCTGTACAAATAATATGCAAATTTACACACATTTATAAACTGTGGGATGACATCCTATATTTTGCAGACTTTGCCTAATGCAATAATCTCCCTCTTCTGTTTTCCATTATCTCCACATCATTCAATCAGTATTCCAGAATTATAAAGAAGAGTGTATGCTTAACGTATATGTCAACCTTATTACACTGATAGAAAAACACCACTGGAAAGATGCAAAAAAGAGGTCAGAATTGATTTAGCAATAGCAATAGCACTTAGACTGATAGACCACTTCACAGTCCTCTAAGCAGTTTACAGAGCCAGCATATTGCCCCCAACAATCTGGGTCCTCATTTTACCCATCTCGGAAGGATGGAAGGCTCAGTCAACCTTGAGCCTGGTGAGATTCGAACTGCTGGCAGTCAGAGATCAGCAGAAGTAGCCTGCAGTACTGCACTCTAACCACTGTGCGACCGCAGCTCTTTATTTAAAACTAAAGATACATGCAAAATGAATATGAAACGTTTTTACAACTCTAATAGAGACTCATTCCTTATTGGTCAACTGCTTTATTTTAGATGCAGTAAAAATATCCAGACAAATTTAAATTCTGTTTCCTCCAAATGTCGTCATTTTCACTGATCACTCAGACTATGGCATGTTCAGTCTGATTCTGAACTCTACACAATGCCAAACAGATAGCATTCTCCTTTGATACAATCTTCACTGTAATTTCCCCCCTCTCTGACAGGACTCCTGCCAAATTCATTTCTGATCTCACTGTTATCAGTGAATTAGACATTCCCTGCTGCTGGCTTCTTGGAATTACTTTTCCGATTATAAAGCCTGGTTTGATGGGACACAATCATAATTTTGTTCTCAGTTACCCAACCAAAACCATATTGCTGAGAGGTCCCTTTGACTAAAGAAGATGACCTAATCATTCAGTCCTCTAACTTGGAATTCAAACGTCTTTACTGAAATGTCAAAATCAACTCACCCTCTCTCCCCTCTTTTCTATCATTAAAAGTGTGAAAACAACAAACAGTTTGAATCACAGTTAGACCAGTTCATTCACAGATAAAACTAAAAAGTTTGCATATACAGTATTAAAAAAACAAAATAGGCCTATTTACTACTGAAGAGATAATTTCACATGCATTAAATATTCTTGTGAAACCTATTCTTGGAAAAGAAAGAATAGGGCAGGTTAGATTCTGTGAGGCAATTTCATTGCACCCAAATCCATATTGTGCATTCAAATCTATTAATTGTAGTGAAACTATCTCAGTGTCTGAAAGAATTTACAAGTTACACACATGAATACATACATACATACATACATACATACATACATACATACATACATACATACATACATACATACATACATACATACATATTCAATTATTTAAAAGACTGCAGGTAATGTACACTATTTTGAATCTGAAGGTACTTCAAATATTCATGCTCGTGGTGTAAAGTATTAAACAAAGACCCAATCATTTAATTATTGCTGACTACATTCATATTCCTTGGGCATGCTTCTCATATTTTATCTTGCTATTTATTTTCTCACTGAAATGTGAGTAATTAATTTTAGATTCCCTTGAGCCTATCACAACAGCCTTGGGAAGCGATAACAGTCTACAAGAGGAAAGCCATGTTGTCAAGATAATTTTACTGCAGCCTGATGTTTCTTGTGCTATTCTAGTAAAGATCACTCCATTTCATACACATAAAAATGTATAGACAATCAATCTTGCACACTGGCTATTTTCGACACTTGTTCTCTTCTTATAATGCCCTAGGACACTTCAGCATTAACTTATGGCATGAAATGTCAGCTGTTTGCATGCTTAAGATTCCAAAAAGTGAAATAAAATTGCAGAACCTATCAACTGCAAGGACAAGAATTTTCCCTTTAAGTTGTATTTATAATTTAAAAACTACTTTGTTGTTTTTTAATTAACTGCTACTATTCATCCACCACAATGGTGAAAATGGATGAATGAATGAATGAATGAATGAATGATAGATAGATAGATGATAGATATGATAGATAAATAGATATGCAATTAAATGTTCATTGTCTTCTTATAGTTCCATTTTAAACTTTTTGTCTTCACAAAATGTAAATGTAAATTGATAAATAACCATCTCTAATCAGCATTATTCATCGCATTGGCTGTTTAGCATCACCAGGATTTTCCTAATTGGAAATCCTGGCAGGGACCTATAGATAATCAAGAAAAACCTTATTATTGGGATGGAAGCCACAAAGCTATATATAATAAACTGGCAAGCCATCCACATATGGTTCAGTTGGGCAGCTACACAAAATGAATGAATGAATGAATAAATAAAATAAAATAAATCCATAAAGCTTTTTTCTCTCTCCCCTATCACCCCAATCTTTCTCTGTCAACAAAAAAAATTATACCAGTTTTTGACTTTCACTACTGGTTGTGCTTAAAATACATGCTCCCTGATGAAGACTTTAATCTCTTTCAATTCAGATCCGTTTATTCTGAGATTTTCTTTAAAATTTTATCTTTTTCAAATAAAAAAATAAAATAAAATAATAATATAAAATAAAAAAATGCCAAAGCTCTCAACTATCTGAAATTGGATTTCTTTCTCTCTGTGTCACTTTTTCTTTCTTTCTTTTTGGTGAGTGAGAGCTCCACCTGTACCCAGTAATACAGGTGTATCTCTATTGATTCCAGGCGGAGCAAACAGCTGAAATCTATGCACTTAATTATATTTCTCCCATGCCATGAAGAGTATCATATGTGTGCTTTGTATTCACAGATTGATGATTTCTTCACTGCTCTGAAATGCTTTGAAAAGTGAGATAAAAAATAACGCAGGCGGCACAAAGCTTCAGGGGGTGTTTTGATTTAATGATTCTTCAAGTAATGCACTGTTTTGAAACTCCTTCGTGAAGCCGTATGTCCCCATCCACCCCATTTCTAAGGAGTGAAATAAAGTTGGCACACTTCCTTAGTGCACCTCCAGTATTTTAAAAATGGAGCCAAAGCACTAAAGTCTAAAGTGACCCTGCAACACAGTCTTATTATACGAATGCGATGGTAATGGTGTCTCTTTTAGGAACAGCATCAGAACCCAGCTTGGTGGATAATTATTATGGAATAACTGCATCCCCCATTGCTCTCCTACATTGAACACTGATCTTCTCTTTAATTAATCAGGAAAAGGGATTTTGAGAGTCATAGTGGATAGCATAACAAAGATGTTGACTCCGTGTATGACAGCTGTGAAAAAAAAGGTAAATGTTATGCTAGGGATAATTAGGAAAGAGACTGAAAATATAGCTCATTGTGGTGCTCTCATGAAAATCTATGGCATGCAGAAATTTGGTGTACAGCTTTTGTCATAATCATACATGGCACAGGGAAAGTGGATAAGGAAAATGTATTTTTCTCTCTGTCACAATTCTGTGCCAGTAGCCATTCAATGAAGGCAATTAAAGAGAAATTTAAAGCAGACCTTTTCCATAGAGAATATAGCAAACCAGTGGAATTCACTGCCACGAGACATAGTGTTGGACATTGACTAGAATAGTTTTTAAAAGGGCGTTCGTTTAAATTCATGGCAGATAGCTGTGTTATCACAGGTTTTGAAGAAGCACATCTCCCAACAGTAGTTGCAGGGGGGGAAATGAGGGGAGGATGGCTATGGAGCTTTTCAATCACCCAAACCATGGTTGTCCCAAAGGTGCTTTTTCCAAAAGGTAACTACACTTTCTTGAGGTTTTTTTTTTCCTTTGAAAATGTTTTGCGTCTCAATTCTGAAGAACTGAAGAAGCTTCTTGGATGAAAAGCAAAATGTTTTCAAAGAACAAAAACCAAGAAAGTCCAGTTACCTTTTGATAAAGCACCATTGGGATAACATGGGAGAGAGTTTGCAAATATCCCAAAGAGATCTGGTTGGCCAATGTGAGAAACAAACTGCTATATTTAAAAGGGCTTTGCTTCTTAAGTGCTTATTATTCATTTCATGACTTAGCAGTAGAAGAAGAAGCATCTGCAGTACAGCTATCATCTGAATTTCCTTAAAGCTGATACTTGGCCAGAGGCATATTGGAAAGAAAGAAAGCTCTTTGAAGTACAGATTTGGCATCTACTGCCACTCTCTACTTTCTTTCTACTCTGTAGTAAAGAGAGGGTAAAAGCATCAAGGCAAGCTTTGAACTGATACAATCCTGATCCCTGCGCTCTGGAATACTCAGAAATCATAGACATACATAAATGTTTGAACCATATTTATGGATTATAGTATTTGTATTCTTTATATTTGAAATGATAGTTTGGTTTCCAAGATGAACTTGGGAAAAATTGAACAAGAAAGTCATTCCCCAGAAAATGCAATGCTCTAGGAATCTAATATTAGGAGAGTCCTGACACAAACACAGACGGTAGTCTTTATATAGTGTACGAATTCACATCACTGCACTAATTTGAAATCCTATTTTTCTTTTAGTAACTCTTTTTTTTTAAAGGCTCTAGTCTAGGGCTACATCGATTTAGTCAGCCCAAGGACCACATTAGGCCACATCATATTCAGAAATTTATTTCAATATTAGACAAGATCAGGGCCAGTAGGTTTCAGACAATTCTAAGGAAGAAAATGGACATCTATTTTGCCCATGAAACCTCTCATGTCTCCCAAATGCATACACACATTAAAAAAAAGGATTCAGATCTTTGTTCATATCCAGTCTGGGGTTCAAGAAGCAACAACATCTCTGCCTGTAGAGGGCACCCAACATACCACGCTCCCAGTGGTGAAATCTAAAAAATTTCCCTACCGGTTCTGTGGGTGTGGCTTATTTTGTGGGCGTGGCTTGAGGTCAGATGACTGGGTGGGCGTGCTTTTACACTTTACACACACACAACACAAAACGTTTTACACTTTACACACACACACAACACAAAACAAAACAAAACAACACAACTGACTCACACACCATGCAAAAGCACATAAAATGGCCACTGCCACAAGCATGAACCTCACAGGATCACAAAGAGCTGGGGGAAAAACTTTTGCACTTTACACACCCAACACAAAACAACACACCTGACTCATACACCATGCAAAAGCACACAAAATGGTCCCTGCCACAAGCATGAACCTCACACGGTCACAAAGAGCTGGAGGAAAAACTTTTGCACTTTACACACCCAACACAAAACAACACACCTGACTCACACACCATGTGTGAGGTGT